>RJWM01016572.1:0-44739 GCA_004363535.1 Dasyprocta punctata
ACTGAGAACACCTCATATTCTCTTGGATGAAGAAGGGACACAGAGAGGCCTTCTGGTTTTGGCTCTTCTCCCATGCCTCCTGCTAGTCTGACCCATGTGGGCAGCCCATGCCTGTACTTGGATCCTGCAGTGGCACAGGGCCTTGTGCTGGCACACATGTGCCCTGGGGAATGCCAGGCCCAGTTGTTCCCAAGCCCTGGGAATGGCCTCACCCACCCAAGCCAAATGAGGAATTGTGGCTGAAAGGGCCCATCAGATGTGCCCTGGCTATTTATACCCACCCAGTGCAGGAACAGGAAAAAACCAGGGACTAGAGGGTGGGGATGCCTCCGCTGAACCCTAGTGGGACAGTCCCCTAGCTAGGGCCTGTCAGTCCCGGGCTCCAGAGAGCCCATCCTAATATCATACTATATTTCAGCTTTGGCAATGGAACAGAGCCTGAGTCCCGCCGACAGCTCAGAGCTCCTGCAGAACTTTCTGGAAGTGAGGATAAAAAACCACATCTTTTTCTTTACCTTTTTATTTCCTCCCTTGCCCTCCACCCAGCTTGGAGGCTTAGCAGAGGGCTGGTACTCAGCTAAGGTGCCCAGTGGAGCAGATAGGAGGTGGCACACATGGTCTGGGATGAGGCACAGTTGAACCTTCCTTTGGAAATAACCTCAGCACAGTGGTGGCAAACCTATGGCATGCATGTTGTTTTTCTTTTAAGATAAAAGATGTTAATGTGTGAGTTGCTTTTTTCTAAACTAAAACTTCAGTATTCAAGTTTGCAGTGGGACTTTCAGATAAATGAGTTTGGGGTTGCAGTGTGGGCACTTGCCTCTAAAGGGTTCACTATCAGTGCCTCTACAGTTTGACTCTTTACCCTATGGTCCTGTGATTATCACCTGACAGGGAATGTGATGTGTGTTGACAGGCTGGTCATAAGAGGCATCAATGGACAGCCTCAGATACTGCACTGATTGGTGGCTCCTATGATATAGGTCAGTGGTGTTGAACCTATTGCATGAGTGCTGCAGCTGGCTGTTTGTTATCATCGAAAGCTCTAAAAGGTTTGCCATCACTGATATAGGTTAACAAAGAGAACTTGTAGGCTAGTGCAAAACTGGGTGAATGAATTTGAATTTAAGATGTCAGGTCCAATGAGGAAATAGGACAGAGGAGACACCAAGGAATCCTCACACTGTCCCACACATCGCTTAACTTTCCTTCAAAGAAATAACCTATTGCAAGAATAAGGGCAGACCCTCAGTCTGTGGGCCTAATTCAAGGCACAAATGTGGCTCATTTAGTCTGGTTTTTTTATGTAAATTATTTGCTGTCATTTTAAAATCATTTCACTAAAGAATGTATATTTCCCACTTGAATAGTGGGATTAAACAACCTTGAGCCTGTGCCACCTGTTTTGTTATTTGTTTGTTTGTTGGTTGGTACCAGGGATTGAACTCTTAACCTTGCACTTGTCAGGCAGGCACTTATGCTGCTGAGCTATAGCCCCAGCCCCCTGTGTCATCTTTTGTGAGAGCTCTTCAGGTTGCCCAGGCCCTACTTGGCTCCTTCAGTGATTACCTTATCTGCACCGTCATGTGTGGCAGTCTCTGTCACTGTTGCTGTGGGTGTTAGGATGTGAAAAAAAGAGTTCTGGGACCTGCCGCTGGACTCCTCCCCCTGAGAGTAGGGGTGTGTGCTTCTTCCGGATCAGGGTGAGGAGACCAGCATAGCGGCTTCACCTTCTGGATGGCTGTAGTTTCTGTAACGTTAAAGAAGCCCAGGGAATTGAGCTGCGAGTGGGCAGGACTGGCAATGCTATCTGCCCTATGTTATGTGTGCTTCGACCTTGCAGGACTACCTCTGTGGGGAGAGCCTCCAAGAAATGGGCATTGCTAGTCTAGGCAGCATCTGGGAGTGAGATGTGGCAGCTGGGATGGTCCGTGGTGCTCAGCAGCACATGCTCAGGACCCTGGCCGGCACTTGACCTCCTCTTATTAGGAGCGAAATAGGTCAGGCCCCGCTTTTACAAAGCCCTGTTCACCCAATCATGACCGGGATGACAACTGCGGTTTCTCACCCGTCTTGGACCTCCCCTCCTCAAAGGTGTTGTAGTTTGAGGCAAACGTGCAAAGGAGGCTCGGGCTTGCGAGCGAGCATCGCTCGTGAATGTGAAGGGGACAGGACGGACAGAGGGTGGCAGCTGTGCAGGGAAGCAGCTCTCCTGCTCCCCCCTGCCTGCCGGCTCTAGAGAGAAGTTGTAAATAAAGCCTGTCTCTGGGAAGCAGACCTCCCCCTGCGCCCGCCCGGCCTGTCTGCGGCCTCCTCCCTCCCTCCTCCTCCGCTCCAGAAGCCTCCGCCAGCCGCTCGCCCCGGTGACCACAGAGGGAACGAACGGCTCCACCTCGCAAGTCAAGGCGTGCATTTCCTGTGTATTCAGAGCAAACGCGAGCCTCCGAGCCCAGAAAGGGCGGGCTTTGTGGGGCCAGGGACGCGGCGGCAGGGCGCCTGCACCGAGCCGGGCAGCGGCAGCCTGGGCCGGGGCGAGCCGAGCGCGCAGACGGACTGAGCAGCTGCCCGGGGGCTCCGCCTGCGCCGGCCCCGCGCGCACGCCAGGAAGGGCCGCGAAGGGCACTGTGCTGCGCCGCCCGCCACGCTTCCGTCCCGGGGACAGCCTTGGGACAGCGGCGGCCGAGCTACCCGCGAGAGGTGGCTGGCCGGCCGGCAGGCAGGCAGGCAGGGGCTGCCCCGAGGCTCCGCTTCCCCTTTCGCAGGGTGGGGACGCGCGGGAGGCGGGCCCGCAGCTCGGCGCGCAGGAGGGCTGGGAAGCGTCCGCAGGAAAAGGTTCATAATGGAGCCTTTCTTCGGCAGCCGGTGGCCAGGTGCCAGGACTGACTCCGGGGAGGCCAGCATGCTGGTGTAGGCCTGCCCCGCGCGCTTCCCCTCCTGCCTGCCTGCCTGCCTGCCTGCCTCCCTCTCGGCGGCGCGGCGCGGCCGCGGCTGCTTCTGCTGCGTGGACCCTGCTTCCTGTTTGCCCTCGGCGGGCTCTGGCTGCCATGGAAGAGGAAGAGGAGGCAATAGGCTTTTTGGACAAGGTTCTGGAAGATGAAGATGTGTTTCTCCTGGAGGAGTGTGAGCTGGGAACCCCGACCAGTCCCGGCTCAGGGTCCCCCTTCTTGGTGGCCGTGAAGGTGGGAATGTGACACGCCCTGGATGCTTGTCGGGAGGGGGCAGGGCTGCCGCCGCCAAAGCCGTGCGCGGACAGAAATGGCTGGTGTGTGCAGGAGCCTCATGGCTGAGTGGAAGCACCTCACTCATTCAGTGTGAGAGGGGCTGGCGCGCGCCTGTGAGGGGATCCGAGGGTTGGCAGCTGTTCCTGAGGAGAGAGGTGTGGTGCCTGCTTCCCTGCACCAGTTGTCCTTAGGGGCAGTGACTGCTGGCTTTCTTTTGGCCAGCTCTGCAGGGCTGGGGATCCTCTTTCTGGCAGTGACAGGAGTCACCTGGTGGGTTGTCAGTGGTGTGAGGCTGCTGCCCCCAGAGGAGCTAGTTGACTTAAAACTGGTGGGCAGTAACTCATTGTTTCCTTGGCAACTGGAGGAGCAGGGAACTCCTGAAGTGCTGGCCAAGAGAGCCAACCCCTCTTCTTAAGGAGGAGACCGGGGACTTGATGCTTCTTAGTGGAGGCAAAAGTGCATTTGGAAAGGTCCAGAGTGAGAGGTCACTGGGCTTCCTTGAGGGAAAAGAATTACATCTAATGAGAGGTAATAACAGCTGGCTTTGAGGTAGAAACAGCCAGTAGGTAGGCACTTTCCGCAAGATGGGCTTAGGCAGGAAACAGCTCCTGGACTGGCCTGTCCACTTAGGCTGCAGGCATGATCTGCAGCCATGCTCCTGGAGGCAGAGTGGGAGCAGTGTGGTTTCCCCAATCCCTTGCTTTCTCTTTGCCCTCTTTTGAGGGGCACAGCTGTCCCTGGGAACTCCAGCTCTGCCCAAACCTGGCATGGCACACACACCAGTCTTCCCCTCTTGCCGGATCCAACGCTAAGAGGTCTAACCTTGCCCTATTGCTCAGCTGCCCTGTTCTGTGACTAGAAGCTTTGAAGATTGTGGCAGGGAGTATGCACTCTGCAAAGCCAGGCTGCCTAACAGTTTGGACCCTAGAGGGCGTGGTGCACAGAGCAGTGCTAGGGAGAGCAGGTTGAGAGCTTCCCTGAGCCTTCTTCCTTCACTGTGAAGTGAGGATGAGGATTGCAGCCCTGCCCCACCCCCACTTCAAGGAGGAGCTAATGGAGGTAAAAATAGACTGCAGACCAAGGTTAGATAGATGGTTGATGTGCAGTCTGGGTGGAGCAGTGGCTGCAGGCCTGGGTGGGGAATGCAAAGGAGCTGCAGTGGGAGGCTGGCAGGGGCCGGCACCCCAACCCTGTTCTTGGTCTGGTGCTAGCTTGGAGCACTGGGGCTGTCTCGTCTCTTACTGGGCCTATGGAGGACCCTGCAGACTTAGGATCTGACCGATCTTCCCACCAGGAGCAGGATGGGAAAAAGCCTGCTCATGAAGTAGGAGTGCCAACTAGGAACTTAGCAATGTATGGAATGGGAGGTCTGTGAGGTTCCTATTGAGTCTTCTCTGAGAAGACCCTGCCAGCACAGATGTGGCCCACTCATATGCTACCTCATAGGCACCCTTTCAGCAGAATCTGGCTTATATCAGTCTTAGTCTATTTTGTTTTTTTGTTTTTTTGTTTGTTTGTTTTGTTTTGTTGTTTTTTCTGCTTGGAACTCTAGACATCTCCTGCCATAGTTATGCTCTGTTCTCAAGGGCAAGGGCTGTGTTGCACTCATTGCTGAGCACTGCATGGTCCTCAATGTGTGACTGGTGCCAGTGAGAATCTGCAGAGTGAGTGAGGCTCACTGGGACTCACAAAGGGCATACCAAGTCCCTGACCTTGTTCTGTTCAGAGGTATTCTCACAAGGTGGCACATGGCTCTCAAAGGAGGCCTGGATGCTCACCAAAAATTGACTCTTTCCAGGTTCCTATGATGCCCGCATGGAGTTTTCCTGTCTTCTTTGCTGCTATAATATCCCTAGAGTTGTCTCCTGCTTGGAGCAAGAGGCCTTTCCTGTGTGTTAGGGCTTCCAGGCTCATCCTGAGCACCTAAATGCCTTTCTTTTCTACCACACTTGATCCTAGAGGGGGAAAGACAAACAACGTCAGTGGAAAGAAAGCTCATTCATTCATTCATTCTGCAAATGCTGTCAGGTTGTGTTCTGCTCAGAGCGCCTGGCACTGTGGAGGAACAAGGTGAACAAGGCACGGTAGTCCGATCTCACAGAGAGTTCAGAGCAAGGGAGCAAGCGTACAGTATCAGGAATGCAGTGAAAAAGTATTCAGGGATACTAGATTCTGAGAGGATAATGGCAGTGTGTCTTTTACTCTAATGAATTTTTTAAAAACTAAAAAAAAAAAAAAAAAAAAAACCTCAGAATGGAAACCACTTCTGGTTGAATCAGAGCTAGGCCGTGTGTGTATACACATGCATGTATATACATGTTCCTGTGTGCATGTGTGTGTATAGCCAGAGGGCCTTGATGGGTGGTGTACTCCTGTCCTGGGCTACAGATAGTTTTGGCTCATTCTTCCATGGCAGCTGGTAGGAATCCAAGGCAGTTTGCTCTTTGCTATTACTTTACTTTAGGGGTACTTACCTTAATCAGTACTTGTGTTGTTGAACATGTGCCCAAATGCCAATGCTATAAATCAATCCTGTTTTCAATGTAGTTTCCGAGGCACTTCGTCTTCCTGGGAAAAGCAGATATAAAGCTGGCAGTGAGTTTCTCCAGAGCTATCGCTGGAGTTTGCTATATGCATCTCTCAACCCAGACTTCCCTGTGAGGAGTTAATGATCTGTAAACTCATAATGCAGATACTGATAGCAACATCACCTCCCATCTGTAAAAGTGTATAAATTCCAAAAATCTTTCATACTGTTCTATTTAAAGGTGTGTGGGGTTGGTGGATGGGGCCTTGTAGAAGCTGCTATTTCAAGGAACTCATTTGTCAGGAATAAAAGCCCTTTTGTAGTGCAGATTAACCCTTCTGCTGTTATTCTGTGCCAAGGTTTAATGGACTGAGATGTTCCTGTATTTCTGTTTCACCTGCCCAGGTCTCTCCTGCTTCTCCATGCAGCGATGGCCCTGCCTGTGTCCCTCACTGAGTATTTCCTGAAGTGTAGGCAACATAGGTGATGATTTGAGAGATGATTTCAGGTGGCACCTGGATATATATTATGCACTTTAATAGTTAAGTATATATTTTAATGTATATTAGAAAAATATGATTGCATACCTTTCCTGTGATTTCAGGTGTAAAGTGTAGGATAAGGTTGTGCTTTTAAGAAGTCAGTTGCAAATAAAGACACTAAGTGGTACGTGAATATAGCAAAGCTGTGAAGGTAAAAGATGAACAACTGAGGTTCTGAAACACTGCCTACATCCCATGGGCCTTACCTGAAGCTTTATACAACAGCAGGGACCTGGTGGAAGGAAGGCAGCTGGAATTTGATCTTCATCTCCAACCCCTTTCTTCTTTACTCTAAATTCTGCGGCGGAAGTAGTTGGAAAGACCTGCCCAGTGCCTCATGCTGGGGAGAGGAGAGAATTTCTGCATCTCCGTGCACTGTCCAGGCTCACAGAGGGGACAGATGTCCTGAGGCCGATGCTTGTCTTAGTTGTAAGCTCCTGGGTGTGGGCACAACCTACGGACCCAGTGGCAGCTACTATGAGAAGATCCTGCTGGGTGCCTCTTGCCAGTTGGTGTATCCGTAAGCTGAATTTTTCTGTTTGCAGAGTTTCAGACCCTTGCTGCTTGGCCTGTGGCTTTGGAGCACAGTCAGAAAGCCAACCCTGCCTGCTCAGTTCTCCCTGTTGTCTTGGCAGAGATCAAGAACCCTGGAGAGATTATTGTCTTGGCCTAGAACCAAACTTTGGAAGCTTTATTTAGCTCCTCAGCTTTGCAGAAGCCCAGGCCAGAGCTGGCCAAGGCTTATCATATTACATTATCTTATGCTGTCCTTACCATCATATTCGAATTGATGTCTTTGATTTGGGGGCCTCAAGCTGACAAACTTTCAGCCTTGCAGATGGGAGAGGAAGAAAGGACCATGCCATTTGGAAGGCAGCTTTCCATGCTGGGGACTTTCTGGCAGAATGGCAGAGGCTATGCGTGCCCCGACCTCTTCAGAGAACTTGCCCAGGGGATTCTGGACACATGCACATCCTTAGGGCTTCTTGGGGACAGAAGTTGTCTCCTTCATCTTTGAATTCCTACCACTTGATATGTAGTGCAGAAGGAAGAAAGGAATGAATGAATGTTGAAAATGTTGACAAGATGTACCCCACAAGGATTGAAGAAATAGTTGTGACTTTCCAGATAGTTCTGAACCAGAAACATGTGGGGTCTGGGGAAAACAAACATGAAGAAGTCTTGGGTAGTAACTGAGCACAAGGCCTCTTGTTAGTGAAATGTGCACAGTTTAATCTCATATTTTTAAATTCTCCAATGCCTCCACCCACTCCCAGCTAAAATTTCAGAGTGAATATAACCCAGGAATCTCCCTTATCTCAAATTTAATCACATCAGTAGAGTTTCTTTTGTCATTTAAAGTAACATATTCATAGGTTTTTAAGGATTAAGATGTAGACATCTCTGGGGAGTCACTGCTGTCTCCTTGAGGCACATGTAATATTTCAGAGACCTTGGGGGCAGCCATCTACCAGTCTGATCTGGCAAACAGATCTACCAGTTCAGTTGCTGATGGGAGGCAAGGGGTTAAGCTCCTCACTTGGGGAAAGTGTGGGAAGAATTTGGCTTGGAAAAGCCTGTGCGGACACTGGGGACAGGTGGTCCAAATGAGGAAAAGCAGCTCTTCTCTGGGGCTTAGAGGTTTCTGATAACTTCCTCCACTCTCCAAGCATACACCCTCCCAGCTAATATTAAGGGTATGCGTCTGATGCTTAGAAGGTACCTGTGCTTTAAAAAGCTATGGAAGAGTAAAAAGGTCGTCAGAGCAGTGAAAGATCCAGGGTGGAATTCCAGCTCCGCCACTTCCTGGCACATGATTTGGGCCATTCCCCTCTTTCTTTCAAGTCTTGTTTCTGTTTGTGTAATGGGAAAATATAGAACCTAGTTCAGTGGGTGTCGAAGGGCTAAATGAGAGCAAGAAAGGGATTTATAAGGCCCAGTAGATGTCAGGTGTATCCACCTGGTGCTGGCCTCGGGCAAGAGGGTTGTGGCACAGGTGCTGCAAAAGCATCATGAACTTGCTGGGCTGGTCATATGGTACCATGCACATCAAGTCTTGGGGTGCTGTAGCTACAGGTAAGTACCGTGAACAGGAGGTAAGACTTCAGCTGTGTCTTTTAGGAGAGGTGGCATTTAGCCAAGAGAAGAACTGGGGTGGGAAAGGGCATTAGATAGGAGCAGTAGCAAGAAAGCTCAAAGACTGGACACACCTGGTGTGTAGAAAAGACTGGAAGGGTAGAGAGAAGTGCTAGGGTCCCTGCAGGTGTTTAAGTAAAGGATATACTGGGCCCCATATCACAGATGATAGTTGTGTATTTACTTGGTTTTCTGTCCCACTAGATTATAAACCACATGGGAGCAGGGACTATTATCTGCTTATTTCCCATTGTATCTATAGATTCTATTGGGTATTTAGTAAATATTTGCTGAATGAATAGATAAGTGAGCAAATAATCTAATCAATTTTCTCAGTATTAATATTAAACCCTTGAGCCTTTAATCCCAGTACTCGGGAGGCTGAGGCAGGAGAATTGTTGTGAGTTCGAGACGAGCCTGGGCTACAAAGTGAGTTCAAGGCCAGCCTGAACTGCATAGTGAGACCCTGTCTCAAAAATTAGGGCCAGGGATTTAGCTTAGTGGTGTAAGCACCTGCCTGGCGGGCGCGAGGTTGTGAGTTCGATCCCCGGTACAAAAAAATAATAATAATAATAATAAATATTAAACCCTTGATAAGCACTAGATATCAGGTACCATTCTGATCTAGCTGCTCTGAAAGGATGGGGGAAAAGAGAGGGAAGTAGAGGTTAATTAGGAGAATTCGGGCTGCAGAGTGGGCTTCAACCAACTGCAGACAGTAGGATGGGAGTGAAGGGAAGAGTTGATGTAAGAGATTAGCAAGGAAGCTTTGAAATGTGGCAGAGGGGAGGAAAAGACAAGAGAGAGGGACCAGAATGACTCGTGAAGATCCAGAATATTAGTGATCCATTTTTTTCAATATAGAGAAATTTGGAGCTGGATATGGTAATGCATGCTTATAATCCAGGCACTCTGGGAAATAGAGGCAAGAGGATGACAATTTAGTGACTGTGCAACTTAGTGATTTAGCAAGACCCTGTCTCACAATTTAAAAAAAGCGGGTGGAAGATATAACTCAGTGTGAAAGCCCTGGGTTCAATCTTCACTACTGCAAAAAGTAGGAAAGTGCTTTCTTTGTGCTGGGCACCGGGCTGGCTAAGGGGCGTTCAAAGCTGAGTAGGGTAAGATCTCCACCATAAAGCAGCAGGAATTCAGGATCAGGGAAGAGGCTAATTTGGATCTGTGCCTTGGATGGTGAGATAGTGCTGAGGGGGTACCTGAGGTAAGTTTGAGCAACCCACACTGACATCTTCAGTTGTGGGTTGAGCCCCCTAGGGACAGGAAGATCTCATCAGAAGTGGCCATGTCCACTTCCATTCCATTCTCTCTAACCCTGTTTCTTTCAGTTTGTATAAACATCACTTCCTCTGGGGACCTCCCATGTGGCCATACTCTGCTTCAATCATGATTGATTTTCCTTTGTAAATGTTTTCACCCCGTCTTCCCTGTTTAACAGCCCACCAGATGGAGGACAGGTTCTCAGTTCTCTTGTTCACCATTATAAAGTAGGCTAGGTTGCTGGGTGGATGGATGAATATAAAACAAGGAATGTAGATAAAAGGAGGGGGAAGAAAACAAGATATCAACAGGAATATCAGCGTTTTTTCTTCTAGATTTTTGTTTTTTCCAAATTTTCTCTAATAATATATGGCTTAACCCCTTTCGAAATTGTTGTTAAAAGAAGAAAAAAAAATAGCAGGCATGAAAAGAGGCTCTTGGGCTTTTGGCATCTTTCTTATGAGATGTTGGCTTTTGGTTTGCTTTCCCGCAGGTGGAGGCAGGAAAAGGTCTGGAGATGAGGAAGCTGGTCCTCTCAGGCTTCCTGGCCAGTGAAGAGATTTATATCAACCAGCTGGAAGCCCTGTTGCTGGTGAGTATCTTCTGGGCCTCCTGGTTGGCCTATTGGCCAGTGTCATGCTCTGAAACTGCTTTTGGGGTTGGAGAGGAAGGAGGACCTGCACGTGACCTCACCTGGGGACAGAGTCTGCTGCTGCTCTGCTTATAGCTGGGCATCAAGCAACATGTGCCTCCCAGCTCCTGCTCTGGAAAGGGAATAAGAAGTAGCACAGGTTAGGGAGAGCAAACACTCCCTTCGCCTGTGACCGTGGCATCAGCCTTACTATTCACTAAGGTATTCTATACAGGTGGATGCCCAGCTGCTTCTTCCCCACTGTGCTCTGGGGAGTCTCTTCCCATCAGAGTGAGATGTGTTTATCATCCTTAGTCCAAGTCTTTGTTCCTCCCTGGGGAAGCAGACCTAATGGTCTCCATCCTAGAGGCCTTGTGTCGGGGAATGTGAGTTGGAAAGGTGTGTATGTTGAGAAACACCATAGTTTTGAGGCATTAGACCAACTTGAGCCCTTGGCAAAGTTAACTTCTCAGTGTCCTTTCCAACATGGAGGGAGGCGTCATTGTGAGACTCATAGTGGAAGGGAAATGTTGAAATATTTTCCAAAGATAAAAGTACTATACAGATGTAAGATATTTTTGCCTCAGAAGAAAGTGCTTATTAGATGCGTCTGGATATTATGCAGAGTGATCGTGGCATGTAAAGTTCTTTGCTCTGGGTGTTTTGCAGTCTGAAACGAGATACTATCAGGAAAAGGGGAAATCAGAAGTGTTGATCAGTAGAAACGCATTCCTACAAGTAAGATACACATTTGTGTAGTTGCCATGATGTAAGATGTTGTCACTTAAGTGTCCCATTTATGTGACATTTATTACTCAAGGAATGGTTATCAAAATGTGAAGGTACTTTGCAGGGCACAGGGCTGAGTTTGTTGTTAGGATCTCCTAGGAAGCTTATTGGTATGCACAGTAATGTTTTCCGAGTGCGGGACAGTACGGCAGGTAGAGGAAGGTTCCGATCTGAAACCAGAACTAGGACAAGGCTTCACTCTGCCATTAATAGAAGGCTTACTGCACTGTTTTTTCAAACTGTAAATCTCGACTCCTCAGTAAGTTGTGAAAGTGAGATGCATTGATTTAACGTTTAAAAACAAATGAAAAAAGAAAATAGCAGTGTGATCACAATAAGGGTTAGTCCTCTTTCAGGAAGCTTACCTATTATACATACGTGTGTATATATGTGTATATATTATTTCTTTCATGCATTATGGGTTTGAAAACCACTGTCTTTGGAAAGCTAAGAATCAACTCCTAGACCTCTGGTTCCCTTTTCGAAAGATGAGACTAGTAGTAGACCTTTCCCAAGACCCCCATGGATGCCTGAAACCTCAGGTAATACTGGATCCTATGTATACATACAATCACTGTAACAAAGAGAATCAACTTATAGAAAGGAAAATTTATTTTGTTTAATCCCAGCACTCGGAAGGCTGAGGTAGGCGGAGCGTTGTGAGTTCAAGGCCGGCTTGGGCTACAATGTGAGTGCAAGGCCGGCCTGAGCTATATAGTGCGACCCTGCCTCAAAAAACCAGGGCCGGGAGTTTGGCTCAGTGCCTTAAGCACCTGCCCTGGCAGGTGCGAGGTTGTGAGTTAAATCCTTGGTGCTGCAAAAGAAAAAAAGAAAATTTATTTTGGCTCACAGTTTCGGAGGGTTCAGTCCATAGTTATTGGGCTCCATTGTTTCTGGGACTGTGGTGAAACAGAACACCATGGTGGGGAGCTACATGGTTGAGCAAAAATGCTCATGTCAGGATAGCCAGGAAGCAGAAGGATAAGAGAGGTGGGAAGTGGAGAGCAAGAGAGGGAGGGAAGTGGAGAGAGAGAAAAAGATTGATTTTTATAGCAAAGTCCTTCCTTCTCCCAAACCCATTACAGTATGAATCCGTCAGTAGATTAATCGACTGAGAAGGTTGGAACCCTCATGATCCAATCACCTCTCAAAGGCCCCGCCTCTGACTATTGCTGCATTAAGGAATAGGCTTTCAAAACATGTGCTTTTGAGGAATGTTTAAGATCTAAGCCATATAATACCTAGCTAAGGTTTAATATATAAATTAGGGACAGTAAGAGATTAACAACAACTATAGCAATATATTATAACAAAATTTATGTGAACGTGTTTTGTTTTGTTTTGATGTACTGGGGATTGAACCCAGGGCCTCAAATGGGCTTAAGCTTGTGACCCTCCTGCCTCAGCCTCCCAGAGTGTGAGAATTGCAGATGTGCTTCACCATGCCTCTCTTGAAGAGTTAAGCAAATCGTTGTATTTCCAGGCTAGGTTTGACCACAGGTAACTGAAACTGTACATAAGGAAGAACAACGGCAATACCAGTGACCTCTTCCTTCCTGAGTTGAGAAGATCAGGTGATCATTTGGAACCTAGTACAATGCCAAGTACTAAAGACACTCAAGCATTAGGTGAAGAAAGGAGGTAGACAGATTATCGGATTTATGTGAAGTATACCTTATCAACTGTGGGTACCAAGATGGGGTACAGAGTTGTACCAAAAGAAAGGGCACAGTTGCTGCCACTAGCAGGATGTCAGAAGGGAATTGACTCCCTGGCTGTGAGTCCCCTCTTGCCTACTTATTAGCTCTCAATCCCCCTTAGCAGGTGAATGAGCTTTCATGCCTCATTTTCTGTCTACACACTGGGTGCACAGACAGTACTGTCTTCACGGGCCGTTGTGAGGATTATGTGAATTTCTTCATAGAGCTCTTAGAACAGAACCTGAGTGATCTGTGACACTGTTATTTTCTCCAGCACTGGCAGAGAAAGGCAGATTAGGGCCTCTTTGTTCTGCCAACACTCTCTTTCCCCAAAAGAAGGTGAGGTGTCTGTCTTCTTGCCACTCCTAGCTTCCCAACTGCCTTCCTTGGGCCTCCTGTCCTGGGCAAAGAGCAGATCTAAGGGCCAAGATAGTGCTTTCTGCCCTCCCATTTCAACAGCCCGTGCCCCAAAGGCACAACTCTGAGGCCTCCCCTTCTCCTGAGGTGCCCCAGGGCAAGCTCCTGCTTGGTGTTTTCTTGAGCAAAGGGACAAGGAGGGCAGTAAGGGGTCAGTTCTGTGCCTGAAGGGCTTAGGAAAGGGGGTGCAGGGAACCCCCACAGCCACAGGCACAGACATAAACCTCAGAGTTAAGGAGTCCTCCCCCTCCTCCCTGACCTGGGAGCCTTTCCCCCTCAGCTAGCTGCCAGGAAGCTGAACCAGGGTGTTCTAGCTCAGAGGAAAAGAAACTGTCCCCTCGGCATTTACTCCCCCTCTGACCCCATTCCCACAGCTCTGCTCCTAATGTGCTTGTCTGCTTTCCTGTTAATACTTCCTGGTATGCAGAGGGCTGGGTGTGTGCACCTAATACTGTGCACACACTTGCAGGCAGATAGGGACGTCATGCCACGTAGGCGTCTCTGTTCTGACCCTGTGAAATTGGGGGTAAGAGCAAAGGTCCTCCATCTTCTGTGAGAACATCCAGTGCCCCCAGTGCGGCCTGTCCGTGTGACTGGCTGCTGGTGAGCGTCCTTTTCTTCCCCTTTTGCAGACAGAGTGGGAAGTCGAGGAGGAAGCAGAGCCATTGTGTCTTGTCTTTGCGTAGGTGGCAGATGAGTGCTTATTTCCCCTGCAGCTTCTGAGAAATTTTGTCCTCTTCGCCTTCCTGAGACTGTTCCCTCCTATTTCCTTTAATCCCTCCACACTGGGGATGCATCTAGACAGGAATAAGGATGAGCGAGTGGCTCTCGCTGAGGGAAACCGGAGCCCCTCTTCTGTGGGGTAGCTCTGTGTCATCTTCCACCTGGGAGGGTGGGATATGCCTTCTCCTGGGTCCTCCTGTGTCCCTGCCTGCATGCTCACCCAACTGCCAGGACCCCATCTGCTCAGATCTTCCCAACTTCCAAGACCCCATTCCTGTCTACCTCCTCTGCAAAACCCCCCTGAACTACACCTTGGAATCACTTTGGAAGCACAACCTTGGAACTACTTGGTTGGTATTCACAGTCCAGATTGGGTAATATTCTATCTCATGTCATTCACTAAGTTGTTTCAATTGTGTTGGTCCATTTTACTTAAAGCACAGAGTTCTCAAGAGCAGAGATCATGATTCATAGAAATAATCTCCTGAATATCAAATTGCCATCACTCCCCTGCCTAAAACCCTCCAGGAAAAACTGGGTCATTGCATCATAAACTGCATGGTCAAAGCCACACTCCTTCCCCTGCATGACTCCCACCCCACCCCCATACCCCATGATCCATCCAGTCTGGCTTCAGGCTCCTCTCCTCCCCTCTTAACAGCTGTATATAGGCACACTGGCTTTCTTCAGCTTCTATCACCAAGCCTCAGGACCAGGCATCAAGGAAGTTGACCTGGAATCTCACCATCCCCCCAGCTTCCATGTTTCCATTTCAGAGTGGATCTCCCTGCCTTGGAGAAGCTGCCCTTTACCACCCAGTCTCATCCTCCTTATTTCCTTCATTTTGCTTACTGCTGCAGTTGATTGTTTGGTTGTCTATCTGTGTTTTGTCTGTGTCCCTCACTAGATCGGATGTCTCACGGGGGCAGGGATTATGTGTGTGTCGCATACTACTGAATACCCAAGTCTGGCCTCATGTTAGGCGCTTGGTACGTTATTTTCAGGGTAAATAGTAATAATAGTAAACTAAGCCAGGCATGATGGCACACGCCTCTAATCCCAACACTTGCGAGGCTGAGGCAGGAGGATCACTGTGAGTTGGAGGTCAGCCTGGGCTACATAGCGAGTTCAAGGCCAGTCTGAATGTGCCAGGCACATATAGATATTTTGTATAAAATGACATCTTTTGATCTTCCCATTGGTTCTCCTGAGAGGGTAATACTATCCCAGATTTAAAAATAGGCTGCTGGTGATGCTAAGCCCAGAGGTGGTAAGTGACTTAACCCATGGCTGTTCAGTGCCAGAGTTGGGACTCAGACCCACACTGGCTGCCTGTTCTGCTCCAAGTTGAACCCCACCCTGTTTCCAAGAAAGGACTGGATGCTGAGGGTCCCCCCTTTCTAATGCTGTGAGGATTAGCTGGAGAGGTTCTGCTTCTCCTTGCCTTTGTCATTTTACCTGGACTCTAGAGTTTAGAGGATGAGGAAGCTAGACATTGAAGCATTGTCTGGGTATTTAAGGAGAGGAGACTTACTTTTGCGGACACACTTGGGCTCTGCCACCGGCAGAGGAAGGATAGAACGAGGCTTGGCTGTGAGTCTGGCTGGCTCGGAGAGAACCAACAGTGCCTTTGGCCTCCCTCGGTGTGGGTGTTCCCACCAGCCCAGCATTTGAGCAGTCAAGTTGCCCATTCCCTGCTAGAATGCTTCTCTTGTCAGAAAACTCACTGCCTCATCCTGTGAGACAGTAGAAGACAGCTCCAGGAAGCCCAAACCTAACCCCCAGCTTCTTACCGCTCGTGGGTCTGCGCAGTAACACAGACAGAGGCCTCTTTCCACAAGGGGCCTGCAGATAGGAGGACGTCAGCCATAGCCGCAGGCTTCTTGCTTCCAGGAAAACATGCTCTCTGCTCCCAGGCTCGACAGGTTTCCAGGTTCTGCACTCTGCAGAGACTCTGTAGTATAGTTTGATCATCCTTGGGGTTTTTTCTGATTATGAAAGTAATATTTATTCTTTGTAGGTGATTTATTTATTTTTATTTATTCATTTATTTATTTAGAGGTGGAGTCTCACTATAGTGCCCAAATTGGTCTCAGAGTCCCAGGCTCAAGTAATCCTTCTGCCACAACCTCCCCGGTAATTGGGACTACAGGCCACTGTGCCCAGCTTTATTGTAAGTGATTTAGAAAAGACAGAGGCTCACACCAAAGACAGTGCACCCACACTCCATTATCCCAGACAGTGCTGCGGGTTGGGCATGAGGAAGTCTGTCACCTCACCTTTCTGTTTGCAGGCCCTGGCACAGCTTGGTGTAGACAAGCAGATGACAGATAGGTTTCATTTTCAAGTCGACTCAGGCATTGAGAAACTGTCTGAGACTACAACCGCGTGCAATGAGAAAGATCATCATGGTCGCTTAGCAGTGTCTGCCATGGGTTTGGGAGGTAGGCGGGTGGCACGCAGGTTACCTGCTTCTCTGCTTGTACTAGGTGATAGAAACCTGAATTATCAGTGAATCTGAGCTGGTTTAAAGTTTCTTCAAGAGTCTGCCCCCTGAGTCCTGGATCCACCTTCTGTTTCTTGAAAGGAAATAGCTAAGGGTTGGGTTCCCAGACAACCCTCCCTTCCACTGAAGTGTGACGGGGCAGTTTATTATTCAGGGCATGAGGCCATTGTGAAAGAGAGGCATGGATCCTATAAATGGACCAGTGAACCCTTACAGCTGTGGGTTGGGTGCTATGAGCTCAAAGGGGGCTTTGGTGAACTCCAGCTTCAGGGCCACCGTTGACTGTCAGGTTCCCTCTCATCATGTGTAGGGCTGTGTTAGCAGCTCCAAGATACCAATCACATTTCAGGCACCTTGCCTTCAGTGGCCTTGTCTAGGCAGGATTTAGGCAACACAAAGTGCTAATCGGTGCCAAAACCTGGCCTGGGCCTGCCAGAATTCTGATTTACTCACCACCTCCCCCACCTCCACTCTTTCTTCCTCTTCTTTTCCCAGCCCATGAAACCCCTAAAGGCCACAGCCACCACTTCGCAGCCTGTGCTCACCATCCAGCAGATCGAGACCATCTTCTACAAGATTCAGGACATCTACGAGATCCACAAGGAGTTCTATGACAACCTCTGCCCCAAGGTGCAGCAGTGGGACAGCCAAGTCACCATGGGCCACCTCTTCCAGAAACTGGTGAGTCTCCCACCACAGAGCATCCTCATGCAGGGCTTGGTGTTGCTGGTTTCAGAGGAGGGCTTTGGGAGAGGACTGGACTGGCCAGCCCCAGCTCTCTTGTTCTTGAAAACCTGAGTCGTCCCTGGGTCTTGGTAACAAACCTGAGTCTCTGCTTTGTGGTGCATCTGGACCCAAGGACTCAACTCCAGGCCTCCCTGGTAAAACCCTAATAGTGTTTCCAGTGATGGTGGGAACGTGGTCCATGTGTGGGGGCGCTCTGGAAGAGTGCTGCCTTTCTTCCACAGAGGCTCCTTTTGCCTGTGCTGGAATGAAGCCTCCCTCCTGGGCTTGGGGTGCCCTGTCCCTCCACGGACAGATAGGCACGTGCCAGACTGGGTGGGGGCAAAGACTGGTCGCTCAAGACCTCAGGAACTCTCTACATCGCTGTGCTTCCTCTGTAAGATGGAGCAGTTGGGTGGAGACTGCCTCACCTAATGATCATCTCCTGAGGTCCCCAGAGCGGAAGGCACTGAGAGCCCAGCTCTACCTTCTGTTGTAGGGAGCAGGGAAGGGTTTGAGAAATAGAATGAAGGTACTGACTTAGTGTTAGGAGATACTTGTAGAAATCCAGTTTCCAAGGCTTTTACAACACATTCTATCCTCTTTCTGTCTCTGTGTCCCCTGGAGGATTCCCAGGTCAGACCACAGATCCCTCACCCAGTTCTTTCCTGGACTTCCACTGTAACTTCTAACAATCCGGCAGGCACAGAGGGGTCTGGGAGCCAGGAGCTGTTCTGTTCCCTGGCCATGAATGACTGGGGGAGTGTTGAGCAGCACCCTGCTTTTCCTTCCCTGCCCTGAGACTAGCTGAATGGACAGGGCTCTGCATTTCTTACCCTGGAAGAGACTCCTACTTGGATACTCCTGGGGCCTTGAGCTCAGCATGTTCAAAACTGAATTCACTGTCTTTGCAGTCACCTGCTGCTGTCCTATCTGTATCTAGGTGAGGGTCTTAGACTCGTGCTTGACACTTCCCCCTCCCCAGCCTGACCTACCTGCTCTCCCTTCTCCTTTCTCCCATATCCCAAAGAATCTACTTCTCTTCTTCTCTTCCCTCTCCCTTTCCTTCTCCTTTTCTTATTGCACTGGGGATGGAACCCAAGGCCTAGCACATGCTAGACAAATACAACCCCAACCCCGAAATCCATTTCACTGTCCTTCATAGCTACTCACTTCACTCCATCCTTTCCGGTGCCCTCCCTCTTGATGCCCACTGACCCTCTTCTGGACCCTTGCCGTGGCTTCCTCTGTGACGGGCCTGCTCCCTTCCTACTGCCTCTGCTAACAGTAGGAAAGAGATGCCTAAACCCTGGCCAAACCTTGTTTCTCGAATCCTGCTTCTATCCTGCCGGAGGCTCCCCCTTGCCAATTGGCTGAGGGCTAGGCTCCAAAAATGGCTGTAAGACCCTTTGGATGCTGACATTGGCCTCTGGCTGCTGCCTTCCCAACCCTCTGTGCCGCTGATGCAGGACTTTCTTCTTGCAGTTCTCACTGCAGGCACTTTCTGACCTTTGCATACTTGTGGCCCCAGCTGGCCGAAGTGGCCTTCCCCTTCCCATCTGGCTTCTCTCGATCAGTTCCCAGTTTAGAAGTGACCTCTTCAGAGACGCCTTCCCCACCCCCAGTGCTCATCTTGCGTGAGCACTTAGAACTGCCCGTCTTCCCAAAACCATAAGGACTAAATGTATTTTCTTCTCATTAGACCCCCAGAATCAGCCCAACAGTCAGTACATGAATGAATGAATGATTGAGCCACCAAACCAACCATAACCTTGCCCATTGGGTCTGAGAGAGCCTGGGCTTTGAGGGAGACATCTGTGTCCTAAGTAAGGGCTTAGTTTTGTTTTCTTTTGTTTGTTTTTTGTTTTCAGACCAGCAGTGTCATATGGACAAGCACAGGTTTTCTGTCTTTGTTTTTGTTTTCGTTTTTTTGTTTTGCTTTGTTTTGTTTTGTTTTTTTAATTTTTTGGTACATTTTAGCTATACATGATGGCCACATCACCATAGGAAATTTGTGCCTGTATATAATATATCTGGATTCTTCTTTTTTACCCCAATCCTTTCCCCTCCCTTCAATTCCTCTTCCCCTCCTTACTTACAAAAGCTTTGTTTTCATTTTTCCTTCTGTTCTCTTTTTCTTTTCCCTTCCTTTCCCCCTCCCCTTTCCTTTTTTCCCCTTCCCATTTGAACATTTTCTTCTGTTTTCCAATATCTATTATACGTTTTGTCCTTATTTATCCTTTTGGTTTCTCATGTCAGAGAAACAATGCAATATTTAAAATGTGTACCTGATTTATTTCACTTAAGAATATGGTCTCAGGGTCCATCCATTTACTAGAAATGTCTCGTTTATCCTTCTTTATGGCCAAGTAGTACTCCATTATATTTTTTAAAAACCCACATCTTCTTTATCCATTCATTGGTTGATGGACATTTGGGCTGTTTCCAAGACTTAGCTATTACAGACTATGCTGCTATAAATGTGGGTGTGCGTATATTGCTGAAGCACAGCTTTTAGAGCCAGGTCACCCCTGGGTTTGAATCTCAGCTTTGCTACAGATGATCCTATGACTGGGCAGCTTTCCCCCACCCTCTGTGACTCAGGTTCCTCATCTGTAGAGTGAGAGTACTGGCAGTATTTACCTCCCATGGATTGTTGGGAGGAGTGAGTCAGTACCTAAAGAGTGCTTGGAACAGGTTCTGCAGGGTTGTAAAATAAATGCTTAACCGTCAGCCTTTATCATTACTGCTACTGTTATTGTTGTTATTACTGTTATTAGTAAGGAAAGATGTCCAGGAAGTAATGTCTCAAGGGAATACCCCACTTCTGGTTCTGGTGAACCCAGATGCTTCCCCCGGTGCATGGGTGATGAACACCCCATTGTCCCTTTCCAGTCCCCAGAATCTAAGCTGCTTGGCTTGCAGGACAGCCTCTCCTAAGCCCTCAGAAGTGCAAAAGTGAGCAAACCAGGGTAGAAGAGGGAGCAGCTAGAGGACAGTGCAAAGTCTGTCCTGATGTATCTTCATCACCGGGTCCCCTGTCTTTGTCTCAGCTCCACAGGCCTGGTTGTAAAATTGCCACCCAACCCCATAAACTGAGGTCTGAGGCTCCAGGGCTCCAGGCTTGGCAGGGCCTGGGTGGAGCCGGGTCAGGCCGGGCATCCAGAGGCAGTTTATTTTCAGCTGAACTCTCTGGGTATTTGATTATTCATTACCAGGAGAAGGGAATTAGCATCTATGCTGTTTGTTTTATGACATCACTACAGTGCCAAGCTGCTGTTTCCAGGCAACCTCTGCTTCCCAGTTAATGAACTTAGCAGGCTGGGCCTCAGAATGGCCAGCCCTGGGGTAACTAGAGATGGCAGTGCCCATGACCCCTGCACACAGGCGTCTGCACAGGTGGCTCCCACTCCTGGCCCATGAGAGGGTAGCATATCACCCCAGGCATCTAAGATTTACTGTTTGGATGGGAATGGGGGGGCCACAGAACCTTTTTTCAGAAGAAGACTGATTTGTACTCTGGCTTAAGAAGCTACTGTCTAGCACATCTCCTGTACTGTAGGCCACTGATGGCCAGTACTCTTCTGCAAAAACACACAGACGCCATCCCTTTCTGCCTCTTCTTCAAGAGCTTTCTTTCTGGAAAGTCCAGTCCCTTGGGGGCTGAGGCCTTCACTGCTTACCAGACATCCAATCTTCCATCTAGCTTCTCTGTCTCCTACCCCCATCAGCTTCCACAAAGGGCTTTGTCTCCTGGGAGTCTGATACTACAAACTGCAAGGAGCAGCGTGGTCTGGAGTGAGGCTCAGGGGCAGAACACTGTCTTCAGCACCTTGGCAGGAAGCAGAAGCCCTTGAGGAAACCTGGAACAGCTACACCCTTTGCTGCATAATTGGACAAACTTTTAACCTAGAAAATCTGGAGAATAACATAGACAACTTTGTACATACATCCCAGAATTAATAGATGTAAAGCTTGGACTTTCTTTCTGTCTTTCTTCGTTGCTTTCTTTCTTTCTTTCTTTCTTTCTTTCTTTCTTTCTTTCTTTCTTGGAGGTGCTTGGGATCTAACCTAAGGCCTTGGGTATGCTAGGCAGTGCTCTAACACTGAACTATATCCCCAAGCCCTGGCAAAACCTTCCAATCAAAAAAAAATATTACAGCCAGGTATGTTGGCACATACCTGTAATCCCAGCATTCTGGGAGTCTTGAGGGAAGACAATCACAAGCTCAAGTCCAGCCTGGGCAATTTAGTGAGACCTTGTCTCAAAATAAAATAAAAATAGTGCAACACTGCCTCGAAAAAACAGGGCCAGGAGTTTGGCTCAGTGGCTTAAGCGCCCGTTTGGCAGGTGCAGGGTTGTGAGTTTGATCCCCGGTACTGACAAATAAATAAATACAATACAATACAATAAGAGCTGTGAGGAAGTTCAGGGGTGGAATGCTTGCCTATGCATGAGACTCAGGGTTCAATTCTCAGTACTGCAAAAAATAACAATAAAAACTTTCAGAAGAAAGAAAAATCTCCCCCTCCCTTCCTTTTTCTGTTGAAGCACCTACTGGTATGGATTCGGTGGGTAGCCTTGTACACTGCAGATTGTATTTTTATTACATATCTATTTTTATGACATTGCATGTGCATACGTTTATGTGTCACATTTTGCAATTCAGTCAATGTTTGCTTTGAAATGTGTTGGTGTTGCTACACATAAACCTAGTTTGCTCCTCTTAACTATAGTGTGTCTGGGTTCCTGTATCTATGAGCGTTGGTTTCTAGCCCTTCCACTACAAAGAAGAGGAAGGCAGTGAGCACCCTTGCTTATCTCTTTTTGGGTACACACACGAATGTTTTTCAAGAGCAGTGGTACCTATAGAAAAAAGTCATAAGCTACATGTATAATTTTAAATGTTCTGGCCACACCGCCCCCACCTTTTTGGAGATGGTGTTAGGGATCTAACCCAGGTCCTCAAGTTTGCTAAGCAAGTGCTTAACCACTCAGCTGTACCCTGAGCACTGGTAGCCACATTTTTTAAAAGTAAAAATAGAGTTAGGGATATATCTTAGTGGTAGAGCACTAGCCTAATATGTCCAAGGCCCTGGGTTTGATCCCCAGTACCACAAAACAAAAAATACTGGTGAAGCCAGGTGTGTAGCACACACCTAGATTTCCACCTACTTGGGAGCTGTGTAAGCAGGAGGATCATTTGAGTTTAGGAGTTCAGATTCAGCCTGAGCAACAGAACAAGGCCATGCCTAAAAAAGAAAAAGCACATGAAATTAACTTTAAGAATATATTTTACCTATCCCAGAGATCCAGATATTCTCATTTCAGCATGCAATCAACTAAAAAAACTAAGGGTATAGTTTAATGACATCCTGTTTTACATATGGAACCTCTTATTTTACACTGGCCATATTGCACCTGTTCCGTAACTACACATAGCTTTTGACTGTGGCATTGGACAGTGTAATGCTGTGGTTTGTATTAGAAATGGATTTGCCAAGCAACAGACTAAGGCTGTGCCTGCGGTCAACCTTATTAGTTATTGACAAATTACTCTGCAAATAATTGTACTTATACCTACAAGCAGTCTAGAAAAGCTCGTATTAATCCCATATTCTTGCCAACCTTTGATATTGTCAGACTGTTAAGTGTTCATACTTCTAATGGGTATGAAATAGTACTTCATTATGGCTTTAATTTGAATTTCTACCCTTTGATCTTTTAGGAGGAAATGTGTACACACAGCTCAGAGAAGGCTTGCCATATATATTTTTTTGCCATAAATATTTGAGACCTTAGGTTTAGTTTTCCCTCTTTTGTCTCATCTTTGAAGCCCTGATTCAGTTGGTTCCTGTGGAACCTACAAGGATTTCTTTTGTTTGTTTCCCCTCTTTTGAAAAAAAAAATTATTTTTGAGAAAGGGTCTATGCACTTCATGCTGACCTTAACTTCACTATGTAGCCCAAGCTGGCCTTAAACTTGTGACCATCCTCCTGCCTCAGCCTCTTGAATGCTAGGATCACAGGCTTGTGCTACCACGCCCAACTGGATTCCCTTTTTGCTGAAAGGAGTGATGGGACATGCCCTGCCTCCTAGAGGAGGTAAGGCTCTTTGTAGTCACTAGCCAGAAAAAGCTGTGCTTGTTTCCAGGTGACATGCAGGAGTATCATATGGTAGGGGCTCTGGCTCCTTGCAGGCTAAGGAGGTGGGGACGGGTACCCAAGGGCCCTGTGAAGAGTAGGGCACTGAGCAGGCCACATATGCCCACCCCACTTCTCTGTCTCCTTTTGCTCTTAATTCCATGGTGTGAAAGAGGTGTGAGGCATTAAAGCCAAATGTGATGTGTGAATTTCTGGCATGCCAACAAAGCCTGCCTTCCTCTCCCCACCACCCCGTACCCTCCCTTTTTAACCTTATTGGCTGAGCCAGTTTCCATGGAAACTGTCAAGTTCAAAGGGATACCGTAAAATGTTCATCCCTGCCTTTCACCTCATTCCCAGTGAGCCCTTTGGAGCTGAGTTACAGGTTCTGAGTGCTAAGGGAGTTCTAGGGGCTTTGATTAAGCTTTCATCCATTCATTAACGTCCTCCCCACCCCACTCCCACCTTCCTCTCTCTGTGTTCTCTGTCTCCTCTCTGCAGGCCAGCCAGCTTGGTGTGTACAAAGCATTTGTGGATAACTATAAAGTCGCTCTGGAGACAGCTGAGAAATGCAGCCAGTCCAACAACCAATTCCAGAAGATCTCAGAGGTAGGCAGCTCCCTGCACTGCCACCCCAGCGACCCTGAGCTCTAGGAGTGTCTTGGAGCCCTTCAACTTTTACCTGTCTCCTTCCTTGCATGGCAATCAGGGAATCTGTTGCCCTCATGGGTAACACATAGCCTGACATTTGCTTTTTGCACCTGACATTTTTCCTCTTAATATAAGAATATTGATTGGCTTGATTTTTTAAAATTCCATTTAAGGTTAGAGACAAAGAAACACAGGAAGCAAAAAAACAAAAAAAAAAAGAAGAAGAAGAAAAGAAAACTATACTTTCCCATGCCCTGGTGACCTTAAACAAATCATTTCCCATCTCTTGACCTTTCTTTCTTCTCCTGTAGAAAGAGCTGCTGGCACTTGTTCACGTCTTCAAACTTGCTTGATAAAAATTATTGTTTAAAATACAGATTTCTGGAACTTCTGATTGAGAAGGCTTAAGGCAGGACCCAGGAGTCTCTAACAAGCTCTTGGGTAATTTTTACAATCAGGAAGATTTAAGGAAGCCTGGACTAGTTTGTCTTTTAAGATCCTTGCCAAATCTAAAATGCTGCAGTCTCACAGTGTAGCAGCAAGGACCACTTAAGGGGAGAAAAAGGCCTAGGCCCTCTAGGCAGGGACAGGGCTGTTCTTGCTGGTACAGCTAAGCCTTCTCCGATTGTTCCTGCAGGACCCAGGTATGGCATCGTCTGCTGTTGGCACTTCTGTCCTGGAAGTGGCAGGAAGCGGGTGGTGCACTCAGATCCTTCAAGAACATAGCCTTGCCTGCTGTATCCAAAATGACTCCAGTTGACACCTCTATGCCAGGGGCCTTGCAGGAAGCCTCCAGCTCCAAGCTCAGGGGAAAACAATCTTTGTTTCTGAGGAAGTGGGGGTACTTCTGCATTTTTGGAGGTCCTCCCTTAAAAGACTCCCTTGGCCCTTTGTTCTTTCCAGCACAGCTCTGATGGAAAAGTTAGTGAGACACAGGATAGTTTCCTGCATCTGTTGGCGAACCTGGTTATCCCCAAACTTGGAGTCAACTGAGAGGCCACACAGGAGCTGTCCAGTTAGAAATGAAAATGTCAGCTTGATTATTAGAATAAGCTGGGTTGGAACCTGTGAATTTGGATGAGTAGCCACATGGGACTTGCTGGGCACTTCTCCTCTGGAAGTAACATCTATTGATTCTTGGCAGGGATGGGAAGCCACAGAGCCCTCCCTACACTCATGACAGAGCTTGTTCCTCTAACTCAAGGTGTAGAGAGAGGAAACCTGAGCTTGGTTTCTTCTTCTAAACCCATGGATCAGATGAGTCACCCTCTGCCTATGAGGACAGACTGAGGAGTGGGGCGGTCCCTCTACTGAAGGGTGGGGTCACGAGGCTAGAGAATCGAACTTCCCCTCATGGCTTCCAGCCCTCCCTGAGAACAACTTGGACTCCCTTGATCTATGTCCAGCGTGGCCCTGGCTGCCTGGGTGCCCAGGGTCACTATGGCCCAGAGAAAATCCAGAGCGTGGGGTTTCCTCTTAGCCTGGGCTGGTTTCCTGTTCTCTGTGTGGAAAGAAGGCCCTGCACCCATTTGTAAGCCCCTCTTCGTGCCTGTCTGTCCCGGAGGGCAGAACTGGGCCCATGGCCCTCTGCCAGGTGGCTGCTCATCCTGACTCACTCGATGACGCCATTGCTTCCTGATGGTGCTGCCACTTAATTACTGCAATTAGGCCCTCTCTGCAGCAGGAGTGATTTCATACCTCTAGGCTACACAGGAGGGGGGCGTGGAACAAAATTCCCTAAAGCTGAGAATCCAGGCACCAGTGAATTCAAATGCCAGTGAGAGACTTTACCCCCTCTACACACCAAGGTCAATCCCTGGGGGTTTTCTCTGTCTAGAAACAGCTGGAGACAGGAGTAGGAAATGAGCTCCTGCTGCCTGGGTGTCCCTACCCTCCCCCAGGCAGAGCAGATAATATCACCTGCCTGACCTTGGCCTCACCTCACCCACTGTCTTCTGGGGACTCTTCTCTCCCAGCTTAAAGCACTCCGTCTGCCAAGTGGGGATTGCATTTCAGTTCCAATTGCAGCTGCCCTCCTATGAGTGAGAGCTGAGGTACTTCTCCCTCTAAAGCAGATAGTAGAGGTTTGACTGAGTCTAGAGTCTGTTTCCAGCTCTCACACCAGGTCACTTGGTAGTGGTTTTGCCTCCCTTGCAGTCTCCTCTCTGGTGTCCAGCAGACAGATGGTAGGAGTGTCAGGTGGACTGAGGAGTGGGTGAGTCCCCTTGCATGGGGAGGGTGTAACCTGAACTGCCCTGTAGAGTGCAGCATCTATGCCCTAGGCTGCTTCCCCCCCATCCAGGTGTGCAGACCTTTCTCAAGAGTGCTCATGCCCTAAGGACCCACCGGCACACCTGGTGCTTGTTACTCAAACCCCATCTGCCCTCGTCCATGTATGCATAATCGCTGAGTAGTGGCTTCTGGGGGTATTGCAGGGATGTGGAGACCTCTTCCTGCTGTGCTCTTTCTTAGGAAGGACTGCAGAGTTGTGTGGATGGGTGTCAGGGTCTGTTGGAGTCCCATTACTGCAGTGTTTGCTACCAGCTGGTCTTGACTTGATACCCAGAGTTTCCCTTCTTGCCTGCACCCCAGCTGCTGGAATCAGGACTCTCTAGGGAATCTAGGTGTGGTGAGGCAGGGGCAGACAATGTGGGTCACCTTTGTCTCCCTATATTTGCACTTCTGGGTTTCAGAGCTCTTATTCCTGCCATGTTCACAGTGGCAGAGGTGGCTAGGTGGACAGACCAGGTAGTGATCCTCTCTTCCCTCTGCCAGGAACTCAAAGTGAAGGGGCCCAAGGACTCCAAGGACAGCCACACGTCAGTCACCATGGAAGGTACTTTGGGGAATGGGCTGGATTATAGTCACCTTCCTTTGTCTGATTTTGTCAACTATAGGATGTGTGAAAGCAGTGTCCTCCCTGCTTCTGTGTGTGTGTGTGTGTGCGCGCGCGTGCATGCGCGCACTTGATGAATCCAGCCTCTCCTCCCCAGGCAGTGGGCCAGCTACAAACGTGCTCCTCCTTAGGATGCCAGCAGGCACTCACTCCTCCTCCCTCCCCTCCCTCCTCCTGCCTCTCCACGCGCTTCCCGCCCTCCCCCTTGCTGGAGGAGCACTCAGAAGGAAGCGGCTGCTTGATTCTAGAGGCTGTGCAGCAGCCACCGGCAAGGTGGCCGAGTGGCCGGGCTGCTGAAGGGAGCTGGGAGCTATGGCTGCACGCCCCTGCTGCAGGGACGGAGGCTGCCATGGAAATTCTCCTCATCATTCGCTTCTGCTGTAACTGCACCTATGGTAACCCGGGCACCCTTCCATGGGAGGTGGAGTGCCTTAAACCACCTGGGGGCTGGCTGGAGCGGGCTTAGATGTGGCTAACAGGATTTGGGGATAGCAGAGAAGGGAGGCTGGGCAACTGGCTGGACCTGTGTGCACTCCCCTTAGAACCAGCGGGGGCGGGGAGGGGGTGTTGCTCCTCAGAGCAGGTTGGCTTTGAAATGGAAGGACCAGGCTGGAAGGGTCCATCTCCCCCTACCCCCTCCCAAGGATCTGGCTTTGCATATACACGCGAGGCTTTGAGCAACTTCCTGGAGAGGATGACAGGCTGTGTCTGCAGACAGGGTAACCCTGAGGCCAGGGAGTGTCAGCAGGAGCCGGGCAGAGAGGGACAGAGGGCCTGGATGGTAGCAGTTTGAAGCAAGCAGGCGCCAGCCTGGGCTGGAGGGAGAAGTTGGGAGTTTCTTTGTTTCCGGCGAGAGGAGAGCAGGCTGAGAAGCCCATGTATTGTGTGCACAGGACACATGCTGCCTCCTCTCAAGACCCACTGGGAGAGCAAGGAGCGGCTGGGAGGGCAGGAAGGAGCAGGGTTACTCCCAGGAGGTTTTCTTCCAGCCTCCAGACACCTCTGAGCCAAGGTCTCCACCCTGGGCGGGAAGGTTGAGTTTGCGAGGGGGGTGTGGCAGGCTGCTGCTTTGTGAAGGTCACACACCCACCCTTCAGTGGAAGGAGCCAGAGCATCCTCTGTGGGACTTTCCTCGCTGGGGTAGGAGCAGGGGCATTGGTCCTGGGACAGACATGTGCTGTCAGCTGGCTGGTGCTCACAGGCCTCGGCAGGGTGGTGTCCAGGAGCTGGTGGGCCTGCTCTAAGATGAGTGCCTTGGGGGTGATCTAAGCTCCCTTTGGCGGGGCATGGGGTGGAGGGCAAATGTTGCCTCTACACCAGCTGCTGTGGGCCGTAGATGTCAGAGCGGCAGGTGACTGGTTTTAGGACCTTCCTCTTCCCTCCCACCAGGCCTTTTGTCTGTACCCTTTTCAGTCACTTTGCTTTCCCATCTCCGTGGTAACCTGGGGCTCCTCCTCAAAGACTGAACTGAGGGGGGTGGTAATTTGCTGGAGAAGAGATGATGGATGAGGCTTCCTGGGCTCTTTCCCCGAGGCCACTGTGCTAGAGAGGCTGTGTAGGTTCTCTGTCCCCTCACCTTCCTGGGCTGTCCTGTGTCAAAGGCCACTTGTGATGGAGACAACCTTAGGGACAGCAGTCGTGGGCAGTGGAGTTGAAAGGCAGAAGCCTCGCTGTCAGCCACCTGGCCGTTGGCTGATTCTGACAGGCTGAGGTCAAGAGGAGAGCTGGACTTGTGCAGAGAGAACAGTGTAAATGCTGTTTTTAGACTGGCCTAGGAGTTGGCGAGGTCTTACCTCTGCTTCCCTGAAAGGAAAGGGGTTCAACACTTCCCAAAAGGAAGCTTAGTATTAGTGAAACAGGCCCAGGACCCAGAGTTTGGGATTTCTTTGGTCCTTACAGGCCATCTTTGAAATCAGCTTCACAGTGGAAAATGGGGTAGGAGGGAGCTGGCTCTTAAGGAAAGGCCCACTCACCTCTGGCAAATCGTTGCAAGAACTCTCCTGAAGGTCACCAACCTTTTATAGGAGCTACCCTCTCCTTGAGGAAGAAGTTTACTCAATGTCAGGAGCATAAGTGAACCAAAATTCAAAGTCAGCTACCACTTACGGATTTGTGACTATGAGCAAGTTCCGTAATGTCTCTGTGCCTCGGTTTCATGCCCTATAAAATGGGACTGCTGAAAATTGCTCCCTCTTAATCACAGGATATAATACACATAGAGCAGTTAACTTAGTACCATGGCCACAGAGCTCTGTGTCGTGCCCCAGACACTGCAGGCTTCTATACCAATTTGCTTGGGCACACAATACACCCCCAGCAAACTAGAAAACAACCAACTTGCTCATGGCAGTGGTCTGACTTTTGGTCACTGCAGGTATTGTTCGCTCAAGTACTGGGCAGGAAAGACTTCTTGGAAAAGGCAGTGAGGCGAGTGTGGCAGCTGTCAGATGGCAGGTGCCAGGCAGGACAGCACAGGAAGGAGTGGGGGCAGTGGGTGAAGTGGGAGCAGGCAGCAGGCTGGCACAGGGCTAGGGAAGCAGCTCCTGGCTAAGGGCAGGCTCTTCACCTTGAATCTACAGAGGAAGCAGGTGTGCAGAGGCAGGAAAGCTCAAATGCTGGGGGTACCCTTCTCCTGATTTCCTTGTATCCGACTGGCCCCAGGGCTTCTCCCTGTCTCTTCCTCTCTCCACTTTTTCTCCCAGCTGCCCTCCCTTGTTCTGCCAAGGCTATGACTGCAGGACTCATCCACACCCCCATCAGGTGGACTCTTGAGGTGACTGCAGGCATATTAATAACCCCTGTGAAACCCAACCTGCCATTTGTGCAGATCTCTGAGCTTAGTCAGAAACCTCTTCCTCCTGGGACCTGAGAGAGGGCTAGAGGAGCTGACAGTGCAGTGTCAGCTTTCTTGGGGGCTGGGACTCAAGGGCCCACCCTGGCAGATGTCTGTTGACCTTGTGCTTCCTGATAGGTCTCTGGGGTCATCCTGGGTGAATTTCCCCTGAAGACAGGCCAAGCCACAGGTGGGTGGGTGCCTTAAATGGCCCCAAAAATGCCCTCCCCCCGCTCCCCGAGCTGGTGACAGCTTTCCCATTACTGTCCTATGATATTCCAAACCTGTTCCTGCCTATTCCAGCTCCTGTGTCCCATGGAGAGAGTCTCTAGAGATTGCTAGATATGAAAGGGCTAGAAATAAGTCATAGAAAGTATGTTTGTATAAAGCAGTGGTTTTCCACCATTGCTATGTATTAGGGTCAGCAAAGGAGCTTTTTGAAAATGCTGCTACCCTGGTTTCACCCTGCAGAATTTTGGGTTTAGTTGATGGGGTAGGATGTAGGAGGTGGGGGCATCTGTTTCTTTTAAGAGCTCCCCCAGTGGTTCTAATGGGCAGCCAAGCAAAGACTGCAGATAAGACTCTTGGCACACTGCTGAGACCGCATCTTCTCCATAGCCAGCAGATTGTTCCCTGAAGTGTCAGCTTAGTAATTCACAGGGTATTTATATCTAGGTTTGGGGGCCGGTTAGGGCATGAGCTCAGGGATCTGTTATAACCTGGTCCTATGGGGCATCCAGGTAGGGTCCTCCTCCTCAAACTAGCATTCCGCCTCTTACTGTTTCTGTGGCAGGAGGCCAAAGGCCATGACCCCTTCCACTAGGAAATCGAGGTGCAAGACCAATGCTGAACCACCATGTTGGGAGGGGTGGGCACAGCTGCTTACTGGAAAGATGTTTGGAAGTGTTGGACTGCCAGCTGCTTCCTCCACCTGTCCCTGCTGAATCACAGCCATCCTTATTTGGTGTCTAGGTCTGGAAGGGTGTGGCACCTGGAGTCCCAGCTAAGCTTGCATTTCCCTAGCCCCTCTGGGGCTTCTGTCAGCAGGGCTTACCTGACTTCCTCCTGGAAGTCTGCCCCTCAGGAGGCCAAGGGCTTGAGATCAGAGAGTTTCTGTGGAGATCTGGCCTGTCCCCTAGCCACCTAACTTGTTCTGTAGTTTCTGGAGGGAAGTTCAAGGAAATGTAGAAAGAAGCATATTTTCTTATAGAGATGAGACTGGATGTGTGGGTCAGAATGAAATGTGCTGTTCCCAACCGATGGTGCTAGGCCTTTAACTGAAGGAGTATGACAACAATAGGCATGGGAGAGCAGCGCTTTCTAGAAAAATGGAATGTCTCCTTCCCCCATCCGAGAGGCCTGGGTGGGACCCAGAGTGTGCTGGACCACTTTGGGGTATGGCTATGGACAGTGGGATTTGAGGGGCGACGTGCAGAGGAGACCTGTCCCGAGGGAGACCAGGCCTGGGGATGGTTCTCAAAGAAGTCATGTCTGATGGGAGGTGAGGAGGCAGAAGGTGCGGAGGGCTCTGAGTGGCCAGCACTGTGCTTTAGCCTCTTCTGTTGCATGGGAGTGAGAGCAGAGGTACAGGTTGCCTTTGGCTTCCTTAAAGTCTTTGTTCACTTGGGGAAATGAGGTGGTTTAAGGGCTAAAGCTGGTCTTGAGTTGTCCCTCGTGTTTCATCATCTTTCTTTCCCTGCCTTCCTCAACAGCTCTGCTTTACAAGCCCATAGACCGGGTCACTCGGAGCACTCTGGTTCTGCACGTGAGTGTGACTGGCCAGGGAGGACTTAAGAGTATGGTGGGAGGGCACTGAAATCACTGAGAACAGCCCACCCGGGGAGCCAGACAGAGGGTCCCTGAGCCCTGACTGCACCTGCCTGGCCTGCAGTAACCATGCCAACGGGACCAGGGCCTAAATATAGCTTGGGTACTAAGCTTGATATTTGGCCAAATGTTCTCTCGCAGGCACTTCCGGCTTGCCCATCCCCTGCCTTGTGGTCTCTGTGGCCTGGGAGCAGCTGTGGGATGGATTGAGGGGTGCCTCTCCCAGCTGCTTCATGAAGTGAGCCTTTGCCTGGCTATCTCCACCAGAGGAAAAAGTCATGACTCCACCAGAAATAAAGGGAAACACCGCCCTTACCTTGGCCACTCTGACCCTAATTTTTAGGTCAAATTTTATAGGCATGACCAGATTAGAGTGTGGGTCCCTGGGTATCCTCCCTCAGAATTCCATTTTTGAGCAACAGGCACTCCCCAATGTCTTCTCGTTGAACTGCCCCTCCACCACCACCCTCAACCCTTCTTTCCCAGGACTTGCTGAAGCACACACCTGTGGACCACCCGGACTACCCCCTGCTACAGGATGCCCTTCGCATCTCCCAGAACTTCCTGTCCAGTATCAATGAGGACATTGACCCCCGTCGGACTGCAGTCACAACCCCCAAGGGGGAGGTGAGCTTGCACCTCAGCCTTCCATCCAAGCTGAGAAATAGGTGGCTGACCAGATCCCCTGGCCCTGCTCTCCTTCACACATGAGCATCCTATGAATCTGCACCCCTCATTCCCCACTGGCAGCCAAGGTGAGGTCTGCAGTCCTGGTCACCCTGATTACCATTTCAGTGTGTAGGCTAAGAGCTGTAAGTCTAGTGTCTCATTCATCTTTACAGATAACCCAATGGCTTAGTCACTTTCTTATACCCAACACCCACATCTTAAGAAGAAAAGAGATTTATTTTGGCTCACAGTTTCGGAAGTCTCAATCCTTACATGATCCACTAGTTCCAGGTAAAAGCAACATGGTGGAAGGGCCTGGCCGGAGGAAAGCTGCTCATGTTATGATACCCAGGAAGCAGAGGGAGAAGAAAGGAGCCAGGGAAGGAGATAGAGGCTTCCAAGTTTCACCCTTAGTAACACACCTCTTCCCACCAGACCTCATCTCCCAACAAGAAGTCAGCTCCATGGCCCCCGTGATTCAGTCATTCCAGATGCTCCATCTATGAGTACATGAGGCTTTAAGGGAAATTTTTATTTTAAATCTAAGTCATAACATCCAGTGAAGCAGAAGAGTAAAGTGAGTCTGGAGAATCCAATCTAGCATGAGATCCCTCAATCAAAAGCATCAGAACTGGATTCTCTACCTGGGGTTATCTGGCTGCAAACTGCTTGTATCATCGCCCACCAAGGGAAGCAAGGCCTCTGGGTCCCACATTCTTGAATGCGAACACGCCCCCTGGCCAGTACGACACTCTCAGGGACGCCCTGGAGCCTGAGAGAGCACGAACTCTGAGCTGCTGTTGAGCACCCTGCACAGCAGGTGGGCCGGGGCTGTCTGGCACCAGAGATAGCTGAGGCCACTCAGCCGAAATGTCTCACGTGGGCACCTAGATGTGGCACAGCAGCCTCCCTGGGGTCCTTGGCGAAAGGGTGCTCAGTGAGGGGAAGCAGTGTAAAGAACCACAGGGACAGTGGCCCTCGTAGGTCAGCAGTCTGGCCCAGATAGACTGCTTCCTGCCCAAGAGATGTAATTAAGTGGCATTTAGAAGAGAAGGCTGACTGGGTTTATGCTCTTTTGTTACATTTACCAGGATCCAGTGTCTCCTGGGAAGAGAAGTAATGAGAGGGACAGGGTTTAAGTGTGACAAATGGAGCGTGGAGCTGTCTGGGTATGCAGTTCCAGCCCTGGTTTGCAACAGCCTAGAATGTCACTAGTATGTTTTACACTGGGGATATCTGAAAGCTCTCCAGCAGGCTTAGCGCACCATCAGTTTCAGGTTGTTTTAATTGTATCCTTTCAACATGTTCACCCACATATTTCAGCGTATGTAGGTCACAGGGTATATAGTGCACACAGAGAAAGCTAGGATAGATAGTGCAGCTCTGAAGGAGCCCGCTGGCTCTCAGGGTGGCAGAGAAGAAACACCAGAAGTCCTATGTGTGACAAAATAATCCTGACTACCCAGGACCGCCATAGCCACGCTGAGGGAAACCCGGGGTCTCCCATCTGTTAGGATAGTTGAAGAATCCCCTGAGAGGTAGCACGAGCAGGTCAGGGTTGAGCTGCAATTAGATCAAGTTCTGGGGCTCAGTTGGAAGGGGCTTTGCGAGTAGAGGGTGTTATGGCACAGGGTAGAGAAAGCGTGCTATTCTGGACTAAAGTTCATCCAGGAGGCCACTGTTGAGAGCTACGGGAAAACATAAAGTACCATTCGTCGATAACAAAGTACTTTGGCTTTGTAGTGTTTTATATGCATATCCTATCTCATGAGGCAGGTAACATTCTCTTCTAGTATAGACAATAAATCTGAGGTTCACAGGGATCAGGGAATTTGCCTGGGATCACAGCCAAGAAATGGCAGAGTCTGAATTCAAATCCATGACTCCAGAGCCAGAGCTCTTCACCACTAGGCAGTGCAACCCCTCCCTCTACCCTCCCCAGTGGAGTCTGAGCAGGCTGGGGGTTGTGCCTCCTTCAGACGCGGCAGCTGGTGAAGGACGGCTTCCTGGTGGAAATGTCAGAGAGCTCCCGGAAGCTGCGGCATGTCTTCCTCTTCACAGATGTCCTGCTGTGTGCCAAGCTGAAGAAGGCCTCCGCGGGGTGAGTATAGAGGAGAGAGTTCAGGGTCACTGTGACAGGAACCAGAGCCTGCCCCTTGTGGAGCCTTCCACAGCCTGGCGCAATCTGTGTTTCTGTCCTTTATAAAAATACACCAGCTGGACGTGGTGACACATATCTATGATTCCCACACTTGGGAAGTTAAGACAGGAGGATCACCAAAAGTTCAAGACCAGTCTGGGCTACATTGTGAGTTCAAGGACAGCCTGAACTGCATGGCAAGACCTTATCTCAAAAAAAAAAAAAAAAAATCTATTTTATATTACTACATAGTAGCTTTTATCTAACAATAAATCATGCTGTTAATTATAAAGATAATAGGACATTACAGAAAAAATTATAACCCTCATGGACATAAGCATGAGTTTTTGCAGCTATATTTCCTTTTATTTTTTTTTTAAATGTTCTTATGTTTTTTTCATATAATCAGAGTGAATGCCCAATTTGGGGCTCTGCCTTTTTTATTTCACATCATAAGCATTTTTCCTGTTGCTGCCTGATCTTCATATCATCATTTTACTTTCTTGCATGAGGTTACAAGTGGATATGCTATCATTTACTTAAGCATTCTCCTTTTATTTGATGTCTCTAAATTTCTGCTAACTTCAAGTGTGTGAATATTCATTAAATCTGCCACTATTTATTGAGGTCTATGCTATGGCAGGTACCATGACAAATGCTTTGAATACCTCACTTCTAATCTTCCCAACAGCTCCACATAGTGGTTGTTATTATCTCCATCTCATAGATGAGAAAAAAGCCTTAGAGGTGATAAATAAGTTGCCCAAGGTTACACAGCTAGAAGTGGAGGAGATGGGATTTAAACCTTAATCTAACTGGAAAGCTTCTTTCTGCCTATGTCTCGGTTGTATGGGTCTACTCTGTGCAATAAGCAGAAAAGGTTATTCAAAATATACTCCCATATTCTCTCACCTCTTTCAGCTTATCACCGCCTGTGTACCATGTATACCTTACAGGTTAGGAGGAGACAAGCTGTGTACTCGCTGCAACACTAAAGAACCAAATGTGAGGTGCAGATCTCAAGTCGTAGAGGAAATCACAGAAGGAGAAGTCATTATGAGCTTCACGAATGGACATAACTCCCTGGAACTAGATCCCATTTGAGATAGTTATAAGGCAGAGATAACGATAAAAGTGTGCATGCCTCACCTACAGTCCTGCCTGTGCCAGACATTACTAATCAACCATGATACTCTTTCCCACTGGGCTTGGAAGGTGCTTTATAATCCTCAATCCAGTACCCTGTGTAACTCTTACTGATCAAAGCTGGCATTCAGAGTAACACCTGTATCCCATCTGTATCCTAAAGGATAGTGAGTGTGAATCTCAGTATGGATAGGTTAGAGGGACGAAAAATGCGTCTGATGGGGAATGGGACAGTGTGAGCCTAGTCAGAAAGGTTTCATTCTTCTTAATACATAGGTGTTTTGGGATGTTTAAAAATCCTAGTCCTGCTGGGAAGACAGACACAGTGAAGGATCAGAGACCTCCCTGCTGACCCAGAATCCAACTCTCATTCCTCTAGATGTGTGTTTACTGATCAAGCTTTTCAAGGGCAGGGACCATTGTTGCCTTTAACAAGTTTTCAGGAAATATGTTTTGGGTGATGTTTTGGTTCTGCACCCTGCAGTTCTGGGTTGAAGAGCCAGCTTCCCTCTGGCTCTTGTCTCCTTCGGCTTGTTTGCAGGAAGCACCAGCAGTATGACTGTAAGTGGTACATCCCCCTGGCCGACTTAGTGTTTCCATCCCCTGAGGAGTCCGAGGCCAGCCCCCAGGTGCACCTCTTCCCAGACCATGAGCTGGAGGACATGAAAATGAAGATCTCTGCCCTCAAGAGTGAAATCCAGAAGGAGGTGAGGAGAAACTAGCCTGGGACTGTTTTCATAGGTGTCTTTGAATCAGGTGTGCTGAGGAAAGTGGAGGGGGAGGGGAAGTTGTCAGGTTTGAGGTCTGATTGGTGGGGGAGCTAGGACAAGAGTAGGTGCCCTAGGATGCATAAGTGCTGAGAGGAAGCCCCTGACTGAGGCAGATTAACTCTGAGCAGGTGGAGGGAAGACCAAAGAGGGACTGCCTAGAATTTAGTGGGCTTCATGGTGGAAAGTTTGCTGGAAACAGGGTATGTGGCACACTAAAAAAGGAAGTGAGAGAGGAAGAGCAAGAAGGCCTCCTTAAGAAAAAGTGGGACGTATGTAAGAGAAAAGACTGGGGTACCTCTCAGAAACAGATGAAATGCATGAGGAAAAAAAGGGACCTGAATACCGTACCTAACATGCTGGATCTAAAAGTACATAACAGTTTGTGTGTGAGAACTGAGAGTCTAATCACACATATAGTACATCCACAGATATTAATCCTATATTATATTGACCTGCAAAAATCTGTGTCTCTCTGTCTCTGTCCCTCTGTCCCTCTCTCCCTTTTTCTCCCTCCCCCATCTCTGTGTCTCTCTCTGTCTCTGTCTCTCTGTCTCTATCTCTCTCTCTCTTTCTCTCTGACGGTGGTGGCAGTGACGGCAGCAGTGATGGGATTTGAATCCGGGGCCTACTGTACCCTAGGCAGATACTGTATCACTGAGCTACATCCCTGCCTGAAATCTTAAAAATTTTTAAAATAATCGATGCCATACAGGTCATGTTCACAGGACACACTACAGGAAAATTAGAAGTCAACAACTAGAATGTTAATTATATGACTGGAAAGTTAAAACTTTTAAAGAACAAATCAAGAAAGAAACCATGATCTATTTAGACCTACATGGAAATGGCACTACATACCAAACCCCACGAGGTATAGCCAAAGCACTGTTTAGAGGAAAATGTGGACCCTTAAATTCATATATTCAAAACTAGTGATTGGAGGAAAGCTTCTTTGGAGGATTCTTTTCAGAAGGAAGGACCTGGAGTGATCTGGTGGGCCTGGACTCTTCCTCACCCATTTGGGTTCAGTTAGGCCTCCCCTCCCCTGAGAAGCCCCCTCTGATAGCCAGCACAGTCTGGGTTAGGTGCCTGATGCCCACCTTTGGCTTCGCTTTAATGGCACGGATTAGGATTGCTTGGTCAGATTTTTCTCTTCCTCACTAGAATTTGAACTCCAGTGAGTGGATTATTTTCTCCATTTCTGTGTTCCTAGTACTTAGCACATGGTCAGTGGGTGCTTAATACACAACTCTATGATGTCTATGACCAGATGGCCTCTGCTTTCTGAGCAGGAGAAAACAAGACCACGGGCTTAGGGGTGTTCAGGGCAAGGGGAGTGTCCTGGTACTGAAAGTCTAACTAGGGTGCTTCTGCCTAGAGAGAGCTTCTGACCAGCACAGCTGCCCTCTCCTGAAGGCCGGCCCAGCCTCTTCAGGCCCAGTGTCTGCGCATCAGGGGCCTCGCGTGCCCGGGTCTCACCCAGGCCTGTGCTGTTCCCTCCTGCCAACGCGTTCTGTTTTGTCCTTCTTTTTCTTTTTTCTTTTCTTTCTTTCTTTTTCTTTTTCCTTTTTTTTTTTTTTTTTTCTTGTGAGGTGCAGGGAATGGAACCCAGGACCTCATATACACTAGGCAAGCAGGGCTCTACCACTGAACTATGCCCCCATGCTGCTATTGTTTTTAGTAACGGTTTTTAAAACTTTAATTTTTCTAACAACCAATGTAGTACTGACTTGTAACAAGAAATGCTCATAATACTAAAGTGAATAGAGTAAAACTGATTATTACCCATCTCCCATTATCTAACAGTTTGAGGTGTATTCTTTATATACTTCTACTGGGGTGTGTATGTGTGTGATTTTTTTTTTTTTTTTTTTCCTTAAATGAGACAGGACCACAGATGTCGTTTTGCAGCTTTTTAAGCTTTTCATCCACCTGTGCCTTAGGGCTTTTCAGGTCTACTGAGATTCCTCTTAGCAGCAGCATTGTACACTGTTGCTTGACCCTACAGCAATGGATTTGGATATTAAAATTGTTTCTGATTCTTAACCCTTAGGAAGCTAGGCCATAGTACGCATCACTGGCCGAATTTCTCTTGGAGACCCCCTGCAAGTGATGTGGCTGGGGCAAATGGCATGTGCTTTTCACTGGCAGATTTATCTCTGAAATAGTTGTGTCTGGTTCTGTTCCCCAGCAGCATGTGAGAGCCCCTGGTCCCCACACTGTCACAACACTGGCTGTGAGCAGTCGTTATGATTTTGCCAAATTGATGAATTTCAAAAAAAACAGACTAAGTTAATTCTGATTGAGGAGCTTGAGAAATGCATTGGAACTGAGACATGAAGCCTCATAGCAGTGATTACAAGGGAGGAGATCCTGGAAGAAATCCAGTGTTGCCTCGGATCACAAGTGCTTTGGCTTGCAAACGGTTGGGCAAAATTTTGTTTTTGTTTGTGAACTCTACATCAGGTGATGAACAAGAGCATGGCCATCTCTTCCAGAATCATGGAACGAATTAAGTCTGTGAACCGAGGTACCACTATAAGTAGGAAGTTGTCAAAATCAGAGGAGAAGGCTAAGAGTTGGCCTGCTGGGGACAGAGGCTGAAGGGGCAGGATGTCGGGCTGGACTCAGAGTCTGGAACCCAACTGCAGGAGACTCTGCAGCCAGGCCACCCTCTGGGGTTTACGCTGAAAGGTGTCTGAGGTTTTTCAAGTGGGTATCTCCACTGTACCCAGGATTTAATTTACAAAGGTGACTGAACGATGATGCAGACAAGCTCATGCCATGGAAAGATTTTTATTTATTTACAGTTCCCAAGAGAAGGGGCCCGCCGCACCTCACAGGACCACGGAGGGAAGCAGCAGGGCCGGTCTAGAGGCAGGAGGAGGAGGAAGGGGGAGCATGGGCCACAGAATTACTGGGGCTGCTGTGGGAGAAGCAAGGCAGGGCAAGAGGGACAGCTTAGGAGTGGGCTCTGGGCATTGGCTGGTCTCTGGTGGTCTGGTTCCCAGCCCTGGGTGATTGAGGGCAGATGAAATCCAGGCCTGGTGAGTGAGAGGTAAATAAAGGAGGGCTGGGGATTTGGGCTGGGGATTAGTTGATTTGCATATGAAAGGTGTGCTTAAGTCTTCTTGCCCAGCTAGGTGTCAAAATATCATAAGTCATAAAAAATAAAAAACCCCAAATAACACACAGGGATGCTGTGCTTCGAGCTGCTGAGTGAGAGGTGGAGGTGTGATCACGAGAGAAACCATCTGTGCTTTGTCCCCCACAGAAAGCCAACAAAGGGCAGAGCCGGGCCATCGAGCGCCTCAAAAAGAAGATGTTTGAGAATGAGTTCTTGCTGCTGCTCAATTCCCCCACAATCCCATTTCGGATCCACAATCGGAATGGAAAGGTCAGGAAGGCTGGGGATAGAGCAGACACTGCCCCTTTCCTTAGTCCAGGGCTGTCCACTTACCATGGGTCTTGGCCCTGACCTGGGGAAGCAGAGACTTGGGCCTCCACTTCCCAAATAGGCTGCCATGGTTCCAGCCCTGGACTCTCTCCCTGCTGGTGTGAAACAAGGGCCCTCTGCTGGTCATCACTGGCACTGTCACATCTGTGACCTGATTTCTCAGAGAAGAGGCCCCCATTCCCAGCTGCCTCCAAGCTCAGGGGCATCTGGGTAAGGAAGAGTTTTGTTGGGTCCCCCACAGTCTGGGAATATGCTTGACCTAACCATGGTCACCCCACTGAATTCTCATCTCCTCTCTTCAGAGCTACCTGTTCTTATTGTCCTCGGACTATGAGAGGTCAGAGTGGAGAGAAGCAATTCAGAAACTACAGAAGAAGGGTAAAGTCCTGCCCTATTCTATGCTGGTCTGAGGGTGCTCATGGCAGTGCTGGGTCTTTGGCACCTCCAAACGTTTTCACACCCAATATCTCTTCTTCAGCCCTCATAGCCACCATCTAAGATGCCAGGAGAAGTGATGATGTTACTTATCAATCAAAGCCCAAAGAACCCAAGTGATTTCTTTATGGCATATGCTGAGTTAGCTGTAGGACTGGACCCAGAGCTCATCCTCCCTAGCTCTTGCTTTCTGTCCCCAAAACAGACACATGAGCCTCTTCGCTTCGATTCTCCTTTTATTCCATTGACAGCAGTGACAACTGTGCCCATAGGAATGTTACAAGCCATACCCCATCTTGAGGACCAACCCTGAGCATAGAACTAGGCTGTTTTCCTTAGCAGTCCCCAGAGAAAAGCAGCAGGTCCTAGCAGACCTGTGTTGACGCTCCCTCTTCTCTTGGCTCCTCTTCCAGATCTCCAGGCCTTTGTCCTGAGCTCTGTGGAGCTCCAGGTGCTCACAGGATCCTGTTTCAAGCTTAGGACTGTACACAATATTCCCGTCACCAGCAATAAAGATGGTAAGATCTGGAGCTCGTGGTTGCCCAACCTTGCGGGTTCAAGCCCAGAGGGCATTGTTGGGACTTTTTGTAAGTGCCTGGCCAGACACGTGGCTGCCAGAGGCTGATCTCTGCTTAACCGGGCTTGGACTATTTTACTGCCAGGAACACAGAGATCTTACTCTTCACTGAGTCCCCAGGTAACCCCCAGGCTCTCCCCTCTGGCTTGAGAAAGGAACCTGGCGTCCTGGGGTGCTAGAATTGTGGTGAGTCCATAAGGAGGTCAGATAACAGAAGCAAAAGGCTGCTTTTTTTGTGGTAGGGGAGTGGAAGTGGTAGTTATGTCATAGTAGTAAATGAAAAATAAATCCAGAAGTTTCCAGGGACCAGATCTTGGCAGGATTTGAATGGTAAGCAAGGGAGTTTGGAGGCTACTTGGTAAGCCAAGGAGCCTAGGGGAGTTTTTGAGCCAGGAGAGCTGTCATCAGGGCTGGCAACTGGCCCAGAGCAGGTGAATTCTGGCTGCCCATTATGATGGGAAGGAAGCGCTCTGTGAAAGGAGTTTCAGGATGAGCTCCCCTCAGCAAATCAGGGTCATCTCAAGCAGTGTACAGAGCTAAGCCTTCTCATTTCTATTAGCATGGAAAGACTTAGGTTAGTTTTCACTTTGGAAGATTGGCTGAGGAGGGCAGCCAGGAGGTAGGCAGAGTTCAGAGGAAGGGAAAGAACCCCTAGGGATGGTACCAAAGTCTGGCCCGGGATCCTGGATGTGTACTGGTCTCCCAGACTAAGTAGAAGAAGGTCCCCACCCTCCCTGGCAGGTCCCCCTTGCGGGAAGCAGGGGGTTTTGGAGACTTTCTCAGATAGCCACCAGGTGGCACTGTTGGATCGAGGCGCAGGCTTTCTCTCACTGACTTCCCACCACCCTCGGGTAGAAAGGGGGTGAGCTGCTCACCACCCCCTACTCTGGGGGCTTTTCTCTCTTGCAGACGACGAGTCTCCAGGGCTCTATGGCTTCCTCCATGTCATTGTCCACTCTGCCAAGGGGTTTAAACAATCAGCCAGTAAGTACCCCTGACTCCCAGCCCTACAAGGAGTTTGGGTGGGCTGTGTTTGTATGTCACAGAAAGTCCCCGTGAACCCATTGTCACCCTACCCACCCGTTCTGCTCTGTCCAGGCTGGACCCTGCCAGCATGCTTTGAGTTGTAATATATTCCCGCAAAGGCTAGGTAGCAACTTCTCTTGGCAGGGGAATCACTTCTGCCCTTTGACCGAAAGATCTACTCTTCCCCCAACCTTCCCCTCAAGGTATCTGAAACCCTGGAACTGCAAACACTAGGACTCCAGTCCCACATCTGCCAATTGCAAGCTGTGTAGCCTTGGTCAAGTTTCTTAATTTCTCTGAACCTCAGCTTCCTTCTCCATAAAAGGCAATCAGACTTGTTAATACTGAGAGTGAAGTTAAATATAACCATGTGCAATGGCATCACACACCTTTCCCCTCTTTATTTTATCATCATCTCCTAAACCTGTAGACTAATAGTATTATAGATTTTAGCAGCAATACTAAGTCTGTTTTTAGCTTCTTTCTTTCTTTCTTTCTTTCTTTCTTTCTTTCTTTTTTTCTTTCTTTCTTTCTTTCTTTATTTTTGTGAGACAGGGTCTCACGATGTAGTTCAGGCTGGCCTCAAACTTTCAGTGATTCTCCTGCCTCATCCTCCCAAGTGCTGGAGTCATAGGCATGTACTACCATGCCTGGCTTATTTTTAGCATTTCATAAAGCATAAATTTACACTTTTTTTTCTTTGATGTGGTACTGGGGGTTGAACCCAGGCCCTTGCATGTGCTAAACAAGCACTGTACCACTGAGCTACAGACCCAGACCCAGTTACACTTTTCATCTCCTTTGTATCCAATAGGAATGTGTGAGTCAGCTAGATAACTTAGAGTTTCTGTTTGTTTGCCAAGTGAGGAAACTGAGTCACTGAGAGGTAGAAGGACTGAACATCACACAGGATCAGAAACCCAGGGCCGTCAGCCGGGCGTGGTGGCGCACGCCTTTAATCCCAGCACTCGGGAGGCTGAGGTAGGCGGAGCGTTGTGAGTTCGAGGCCGGCCTGGGCTACAACGCGAACGCAAGGCCGGCCTGAGCTGCATAGTGCGACCCTGCTTCAAAAAAAAAACGAGGGCCGGGAGTTTGGCTCAGCAGCTTAAGTGCCTGTCTGGCAGGCGCAAGGCTGTGAGTTCAATCCCTGGTGGCGCAAAAAAAAAAAAAAAAAAAAAAGAAACCCAGGGCCTGTCCCTTCCCTCTCCCTTTTCTTCGTCTCTGGCAGGTGAGATCTTCGTCTTCCTGTGGGCATCTCACAGAGGTTACATGATTGGCCTGTAAATTCAATAAGTGTTCTTGGGGTATCTCCCTGAGTTCCTGGGGTGAACTGGCCTTTCCCTTTGTGTCCCCATCACAGGTGCCCTGGTTACTGCACCTGGCATGCTGTTTTGCCGCTTATAACTTGCCTCTCCCACTGTGAGTCCTTTGAATGTAGGAACCAGGCCTCCTTTATCCTTGGATGACTAAGAGCTCAGAAATGCTGAATAATGCCAATAATTTACAGCATGGCTCTGTGTACCTGGAGAAAACGAGAACATGGCCAGTGCGTGGACAGTGCCGTGGCACATTCAAAGCCTCTCCAGGCTCATTATCTGCTCTGGTCCCTGGCACCCCTCTGTGGTCACTGATGGTGTTCCGCTTCACGCCTCAGGAAGCTAGGGTTCCAAGAGCTCGGGGGACTTGCCGGAATCACGTGGGTGGTACAGTAGAATTCATGCCTTCTGACACCAATACCCAGACTCTTTCATAGAGCATTTCTATAGGGGACATTTGGAAGGTCTGATGCGTTGCCCTCCTTCTTCCTGAGGCCCTTATGACCACCCACACCCCAGCCCCATTCCTGGTTATCTCAGGCCTCATTTGGTATATTTCCATCTGTCCTTCCCCCTGCAGACCTGTACTGTACCCTGGAGGTGGATTCTTTTGGCTATTTTGTCAGCAAAGCTAAAACCAGGGTGTTTCGGGACACAACAGAGCCCAAGTGGGATGAGGTGAGTGAGGGGATTGGTGTCCCCACAAAGACTCTCGTTGTCACCAAGCATGCCCGTCCTATCCTACTCACTTTGTTCTTGACTTAATTGTTGACTGGACCAGTTCCATCTCCCCAACCTGGTACCTTCTACTCCCCGTCCATTGGGTTTCAGATGAGTGTTTGTGTCAGTGAGCATCAAACACTGGGGTTTCAGCCCAGACCCCTAAACTTTGGCCACATCAGTGATCTGGAGGCCTCTGGGAACTCCAGACAGTGAGAGTGCTCTTCCATGTCTTGTGATGTTTTCCTCTTGGGCCCTGCAGACCCCAGCCTTGCAGTCTGATGTCCAGACCTGCTGGAAAGCTGTGTGTCCCGGCTTAAGAGGTTCAAGACCTTTTGTCCTATCTTTCTTCAGGAATTCGAGATTGAGCTGGAGGGCTCCCAGTCCCTGAGGATCCTGTGCTATGAGAAGTGCTATGACAAGACCAAGGTCAACAAGGATAACAACGAGATTGTGGACAAGATCATGGGCAAAGGACAGATCCAGGTGAGGGTGCAGGGTACCTGGCCAGACTTGGGGAGCATCAGATTGTGTGGTTCCAGTCAAGAAGGGGTCCTTCTCACTTGGGGGTTTGGTCTGTGTGTACTCTTGGCCTTTTCTAACTTTGGTTCGAAACTGGTTTGAAAAACATTATCCAAGGTGGTGATTTATTTCTGCCGACGATGGCATCTTACTGTAACCCCAGAAGCCTGTATGTAGGTGCCTGGTTCCTCAGGCCTCCACACCTGGCTCAGGTGGGCCACCCATATTTCTGTAAGGTGGACTGGAGAGGTAGCAGCCAGCTTGGCTTCCATGCTGTAGTTTCAGTCTGTTGGTGGCTTTTTCCTGGAACGCTGTGTTGAGAAGTATTCTGAGACTGTGTCCTGAGCAGGAGGGAAGAGCACTGTGTTGAATAAGTGCTGCCTGCCATGGGTGTGGGTTGGGAGTGAGGTGCATGTC
>RJWM01016573.1:0-25167 GCA_004363535.1 Dasyprocta punctata
ACTCATGGTAGTCCTCCTGTCTCAGCCTCCCCGAGAGCTGGGGTTACAGGAGTGGACCACTACACCTGGCCGACCCTCCTTTCTTGAAACTCTGTCCTTTCTTGGCTCCCCTAAAATTATTCTTTCTGGTTTCTCTTCTATGTCTTTGACAGATCCTTCCCTATCTACTTAGCAGATTTATCTTTTCTCTTGCATTGGCAAATGTTAACATGGTAGGCTTTTTTGTTTTGTAGAGGTGGCACCACCTTCTGGTGGGAACGGCCTTTCACTCCTGTTGTTATGGAAGCTACCCCTTAAACAGATCATTGGTGCAGGAAAAGACATTTGACCAAAGCCAGATTGATGAGAGCAAATCCTTAGGAATTCTGGAACTGGAGCTGAGAAGGATAAGCTGGAACTGGAACAGAGGAGATGGATACCTAGATATAAACTATGAAATGTGAGGATTGTCAGCAGCTGGCTTATTATAATGTGAACTGGAGGAGCACTGAAAGCTTGTTTGTAGAGATAAAAGACAGAAGAGAAGGAAGAGGGAAAGAGGATGAAACAAAAGAAAACAGGGAAGGAGGGAGAGATGGAGGGGGAAAGAGAGATGAGAGTAAGAGTGGGGGATTAGAAAGGAGTTAGATGAGAGGTAGAAAAGTCCTAGCGACATTCAAGTTTCCAGATCCAGCTGCTACCAAGTTCCAATCATATTGTTGCACTAGGATTCTATGAACCCTATAGCTTTCTGAAAATAAATCCTTCTTTTGCCTAAACTGATCCAAGTTAGATTTCTCTGATTTGTAATGCCACAAAAATCAGGTATGAAGACTGAAGTGCTCCAAATGATAGACCACCTTACATGAGGAACTGACTAAACTGAGGTATGTAGATAGGAGCAGTGAAGATCTCTTAATCCCAGCCAGAGGACTTAGAAGTCTTTTTTTCCTTCATTTTTCAGTTCTGGGGATCAAACCTATAACCTCATATATGCAAGGCAAGCACTATACCACTAGACCACCCCCCTAGCCCTGATTATACTTTTTAATGTGGTAACAAAGCAATTACTTAAACAACTGTCTGTTGTCTCTTGTGTTTTATGTTGTGTGCCAACTGAATCTGAAGCTCTTGAAGATACAGCAATAAAATATCAAGATAACAGAATGAGTTATCCCGAACTGGCGGTCTGTAAGCAGTTAGGGGAAAACAGAGTACACGTTTAACTCGGAGAAAAAAATTTGTTTTAGTCTTGACCTCAGATTGCTAGGAATTAGATAATTATGTGCCATGCTGAGTTTCAGAGGCTGTTATTTGCTACTCTATAATGTGAGTATTCTGATTAGGAAACTGAGATCTCAGAAAATCAGGACAGAGAAACACTGGAAGATCCAGAGGCTTAGGAAGCCCTCCTTATCCCTAGCCTACCAGGCAAACATAATGAAGTCTCCCATTGTAAAGTGCATTGACTGGAATGGCTCAGACAAGAACATCATTCCCAGGCAGGATGAAGAAGAGAGGTGCCCAGCTCTATCAGGCTGCCTCTGATTCCCCATTAAGCCATATGGCACAGTCAGAGGAATTAAAAGAGTCCCCAGATGTAGTGCAACAAAAGAGAAATCACCCTAAAAGGTTGCTCATGCCTGGATCTTTTTGGAGGTTCAGAGAACATCAGAGATCATGACTCTAAAAAAAATTCTGCCATTATGGTAGTAAAAATCTGTAGTATCCATGGATGTCCCTCACGGTGTGTTTGTGTGTGGTACTGAGGGTTGAACACAGGGCCTTTGCACTGAGCTACATCTCTAGCTAATTTTTTTTTCAGGGTCTTGCTTTGTATTCCAGGCTGGCTATGAACTCCCTATGTAGCCCATGGCCTTAAACTCACTGGCTCTCTTACCTCAGCCTCCCAAGTGATGGAATTACAGTCATATACCACCATAACCAGCCTAAAAGTTTTTCTATATGGGAAAATTCCCACCTAAAAACCTACCTCCTCAGTATAAAAGTAAAAATTCCCAGAATCCCTTACAGCACAGTCAATTCCATGTTGAAGTGAACAATATAAGTGAGGTAAAAATTACTAAGGTTCACCAATGTCTCTGGTTCTCTTCTTCAGAGCACCAGGAAGATTGTACTTTTTGTGTCCCTTGATGTTAGGTTTTCCTTGATGACTATGAGATTTGTAAACAATGTAAACAAAAGCCAGTAAATGTTTTTCCTTACTCTCTTCTCCTGCCACAGCAAACCGTGAAAGTAATGTCAGAAAAGTATCATCATAAGACAGTGGAACCTTTAATATCCTGGATGCTTCAGTGACCACAGTAGCAAGACTTCCCTGCTCCACCCCCACCCAAGGGCAAGAAATGTATCTGTGGGTTGTTTTGTTTTTTTGGCTTTTTTCTTTTTTTGAGACAAAATCTCACTGGGTAATACAGGCTGGCCTTGAACTCAGTATATAGCCCACACTGGCCTTGAACTCATGGAGCTCCTCCTTCCTTAGCCTCCTCTTCCTCAGCCTCATGAGTGCTGGGATTACGGGCATGCGCCACCACACCTGGCAATCTGTGTTGTTGGAAGCCAGTAAAATTTGGGGGTTGTTTGTAATTACTGTGCTACCTAGCTAATTCTGATTGATATTAGTAGGGAGCAGGTTGGACACATGGCTTTGATTTCTGCTGTTGCCAGTAGTAACAAGTGTCCAGCCTGGGGGGCGGTAACGGCAACAGTAGTGGTTTCCCAGTGGTTGCGATAATGAGTTCCTACCACAGAAGTGCCATAGAGCTTGTAAAATTGGCAGTCAAATTGAACTCTTGGTACTCAGTATTTGGAGTGGCAGTGGCTGTGGTTTCCTCGTCAGGTTGTGTGGTATGGTTTGGGTGTTGTTGCTAGAAGCTTAGCCTCAAGTCCATTTCCTCAGCCCTCTTAACAGTTCGGAACTGAATAATCTCTTTTAACAAATTCCCTTTCTCATTCAACTATCCACAGTGGATTTTATTATTTGTGAAAAAGAACTCTGGCTGACAAAATTACTATATTTAATAAATCTCAGATTCCATCGATTACAAGAGGCAAGTTATTTCATGAACTCCTAAGAAAAAAGAGGCTACAAAACTATAACACGCCATCAATTGAAAAGCACAGTCTGATTTCAGAGTGGTATAAACTGGAAAAAAAATGCCCCTTAGAATCAATGAAATATGTTATTAGCAAATGAAAGTCCCCAAAATGAAATTGATAGGCAGCTGATTATGGTTTTAAGAGAATTGTATCCAACTGTATCCATGCACCAGGCCCTTGTTTCTATGCACAGCACACACACACACACACACAACTGTATCATGGGAGGGGCTCTTCCACACTCAGTCATCATAAATGCAGAGATCTATGATTGCTCAATCCCAAGGACAATCCTGAAGACACTACCAGAAAGTGTAGTGCTAATACCACTCAGTGGCACACAAAGAACTCCCCTACATGGCCCACTCAAATCACAGGATAAGGAATCTCATCATTATGGACAAAACCTGAGGAAGCCAGATTGGCTCACAGAGAAACTTCCTAGCCAAAGAAATGAGTCAACAAACAGATGCCATGGAGGTTTTCTAGTCCCATCATTTTCATTATTATTCACGGCCAAAAAAAACCATAGATGATGCTATTGATTTGTGACCAATGCACAATGTTTTCTTTTTATTCTCTGTTAATTCCATCTCTAGATATCCAGACTCATTTTGTGGAAGGGGATTGCTTAAAGGAAGCCTGAAGGCAGTTAAGTCCTGCTGAATTTGATATGGTCCTCACCCAACTTGGTTTACAACCAGAATCATGGAAAGAATTAAGTTTGTAAAAAAAAAAAATACACACATAATGGGGTGTGGTGGTGTATGCCTGTAACCCCATCACTTGGGAGGCTGAAGCAGGAGGATTGTTGCAAGTGGCATACGCACCTGCCTACAAAGTGAGCCCAAGGCCAGCCTGAACTGCATAGTGAGACCCTGTCTCAAAAAGATGAATATATATACATATGTAAATTTGTACATATGTATATATGTATATATATACATATATATACAAATGTACATATGACAGAAAAATGTAGTCTGTAGTGAATGCCTGTCATTTTGCTTATTCATAATCCCACTTCTCCTGGAAACCACCTCACTCCCACTATCCACTGGTAACAATGTTAACAAATTTGATCTTCATCCCTTAACTGCTGTTGATCAGTTCAAAATTAAGCCTCTAAGTTGAGGCAATCAGAATACTTTGAAGAATTTGCAAACTGCATCCAAAAAGCAGCAGCAGCAGCAGCACAGATGCCACCACTGCCAGTCTCTTTAGATGCTTAGACAAATAAGATTTTAATATTTGAAATTGTTTGAAGTCATGTTTTTTGGTTTCGTTTTGTTTTTTGGTACTAGGGATCGAACTCACAACCTTGTGCCTGCCAGGCAGGCAGTTATGCCACTAAGCTAAATCCCCAGCCCTGTTTTTTGAGACAGGGTCTCACGATGCAGTTCAGGCTGGCCTTGAACTCACTTTATAGCCCAGGCTGGTCTCAAACTCACAAGGATCCTCCTGCCTCAGCCTCCCGAGTGCTGGGATTAAAGGTGTGTGCCACCACCCCCGGTTGAAGTCATGATTTTGAACACATGGACCAGGAGAGTACTGGAAACCATCCTGGAGGTGGAAGTGGCAGGGGGCTGGGGCAGGAGAAGGAAATGAAGAAACAGCGGAAAGTGACAGATGAGAGATGGGATGAGATCCCCAATGGCTGTTAAGTCTCTTAGTTCCAGTGGTCACTTCAGTTCAAGCATCCCTATCTTTGGGTTTCAGTATCTGATTTCAAATGTATCTTGTTTCCTTTTTTTTTTTTTTTTTTTTTTTTTTTTTGCTTAGACCAGTTGTCATTCTTCCTGGGTGAGCTCATCTAGTTTTCTTGCTGAACTACCACTCTGTGGCTAGTAACTTACAAAACATTACCTTTAGCCGGGTACTCTCTCCAGAAGCTCAGACCTGTTTATTCAAGTGCTTACAGAACATCTCCACTTGGATGTCCTACTGATACCTCAAATTCAGCATTTCCAAAGGAAATCATCCTCCTGCCCAAGTACCCTGATGAAACCCACTCTCACATATTCTCCATCCCAGTAAACGGCATCACAGCATTCCCAGCCACTAGCAGCATTTCCAGATTTTCCCCTCTTACCAACCCTACCCTCAATCTTAAGTTCTGCCCGCTATAGCTCCCAAATGCCCTCAATACCTTCCTGCTCTCTTCACTCCTGTTTCCCACCATCACTTTAGCCTCTCTTCTTTCTTTGTTCTCAAATGCTTTCAATACCTGTTTCTACCTAGCAGCCCTAATCATCCATCGAATTTCTACATATGATCACATCACTCCTCTGCTCAAAATTCTTCAGTGGCTCCCCACTATTATCAGGGCAAAATCTGAACTCCTGTAGGTGGGTCACAAAATTCACTCATATTACACTCAGATGTGCAACAGCATGCCTCTTCTGTTTCCTATAACTGATCTGATCTTTCTCACAATAGCCTCCCCCTGCTGCGTTGCAGGGGGAAAACTAAAATTAATCCATTTGGTCAACTCCATAGGGTCCAGAATTTACTTTAGACAGTCTCTAACTCAGTAGCTTTGGATGACTCAGTCTTTCAGATTATTTTATCCTTCTCTTTCTTCTTTATAATATAGTATGTGGATTACCAGGGGTCTTAAGTGAATTTCACAGCATTGAAAGAAAGGGCCCCTTTAGCCACCTGGTCCTTGGGGTTATCAGCTGATGTTTACTGAAATGTGATTTGTCTGAAATGAATAAGCGAAAATCCTGAGCCATGACTATCATAAGCATCCTACAGACAAGGAAGCTGAAGTTAAGAGGGTAAGAAACTTACCTGAGGTCACAAAGTAAGTGGCAGACCCAGAGATCAATACCACCCTGATTCCAGTAGGCACTTGGCTACATGAGTCTAGAAGTGCAGAGGAAAGTTAAGGCTGGGTTTGGAAGTACTATGAGCCTCCCTGATGTAGCTTCAGAGATGTGACCGTCCATGGAGAATACTGTATACAAGTGAGATGAGAAGAGGGCCTAGATCAGAACACTCAAGTATCACTGGAAGGGTGGAGATGCAGATCAGTGATACAGCATATGCTTGGCACATGCAAGCGCCTGGATTTATTCCCAGGGGGAAAATAATGACCAGCACGTGAGGGTTGGGGAAAGGGAGGCCCAACTGACTGCTCCTGTCCAAACATCTTCTTCTTAGGAGTGCTTCTAGGATGGAAAGAGTCAGGACTTCCACCAGGCCTGGACATATTCCAACCAGGGGTGAACCATCCTTCAGGGTACCCCACTCCTCTCCGTTCCAGGCACCCTAACAGCACAGCAAAACACGAACCAGCAGTCAGTACTGGGCAGAAACTCACTAAATGCAGCTGAAGAACTTGTGTAGTCAGAGATCTTCACGCCACCTCCTGGGGCCAGGACATGCAGTGTCAACGACAAACTCTCTAAAGTGCAGATGCAGGTGGGCGTGGGGTGTGCAGGAAGACAGGGGGGTTCCTAGATGGGGAGGTTTGGTCTCCCCTCAGGTGTGGGAGACCTTCTTACTGATGACTGGTCTGCTACCTCACCCAGATAGGAGGGGTCTCTTGAGACGTGGTGTTGGAGAGGACTTGGCCTTTCTCTGATGTTAAGTGTGTAGCAATTCTAGGTGTGGAAGGTACAAGAAATCCCTGCAAGAAGCTGGCCTCGCCTCCACCCTAAACCCACCACCCACCAGCCTCCACCTTCTACCCTCCAACTTGTAGCCTCTCCCGGGACAAATCAAGACAAAGTAGCCCTTTCAGCTCCCTCCCCGCCCCCGGCCTCAGCCCTGGCCGCGGCCCCGCCCCCGGCCCCGCCCCCCTCGGCACCGGGGCGGCCCCGTCCCACCCCAGAGTACGACCAATGGCGCGGGAATTTGGCGAGTCCAGCCAATTGAACCGCTGCAGCCGCGCAGAGGTGGCTCCGCCCCGCATAGGCAGCAAAGCCGCCGGCCACCCAGGAGGCGGGACTCTGCTGTTTTTGAGACTGGCCGAGCTCGAACGAGCTCAGCCGACGGTCGCCGGCCGTAGCCGAGCCTAGCCGAGCGCAGCCGAACCCCACGCCGTTCCCGCCGCCGCCGCCTGAGCAAGCTAGCGGCCGCGGCAGCGGAGGAGGCGCCGCCCCAGGGAGAGGAGGTGCCGGCTCGCCGCAGACCGCCCGCGGCAGAGGCCGCCCGGGTCGCGCCGCGGCGGGAGCGGCTGAGGGGGAGGCCCGGGGGAGTGGACGTCTCCCCTGCCTGCCTCCCGCCTCCCGCCGCTCACCGGCCCCCGCCCGCAGGCTCCCGAACCTCAGTCGGCGCCGAGCGTTCCGCTGCCCCGGACCCTCCCGCGGCGCGCAGCGTGCCGAACTCAGGTAAGGGGGGCCCTCCCGCACGGGCACGGGGGCCGAGACCCAGAGACCCGAGACGGAGACGAAGAGACACGGACTCACACGGAGACAGAGACTCGCGCCGGAGGAGAGACAGACACAAAGGCAGAGAGAGACGCGGGAGACGCACAGAGCCACCGAGACAGCCCCTACGGAGAAGGGGAGAGAGACGTCCACGAAGACAGAGGGACACACAGCCGGGAAGGGAGGGACTGAGAGATACGCAGAGATTGGGAGAAGGCTGAGACACATGAGACACACTTGGACACTTAGCGATGGGGACGCACAGAAAGACAAATGCGAAGAGATACCCAGAGAGACAGGCAGCCACGCACAGTCACAGAGGTGGGTATGCGGAGGCAGAGGCACACATCCAGCAAGGGAACAGAGAGAGTAGGACAGCCAGACAGCCAGACACACACCTGACCTAGAGACAGTTCCACGGAGGGGCACACCTAGGTACACAGCCTTGGATACACAGAACCCACACATGCCTGCCAGGGCCTCCACAAAGTTCCCTCTGTGTGAGCTGGCACCTCTGCAGGTCTCCAGAGCTGGCTGGCTGCAGTCTCGAGACAGAGGTGGTGCCCTGGGCACACCAAAGCTGATCAAAAGCCCCTTCCTTCCGGGGCCTTGAGCTCCCTCAGTCCCACCACCAGTGGGGTGCTTTTGAGGGCCAAAGCTTGTTGGGCAGAGCCAGGCTGTGCCCACCGGCTCTAAGGAGAATGAGTTAAAGGCTGCCTACTTTAGCTTCTCCACTCTGGCTACACCTGAATCCAGGTGCCCAGGGCTAGGCCTGAGGATGGGGATGTTGGCTCTGTTGGGTATGTGAGACTGCTGGGACCTGAGGTCCACTGCCAGGGTGGCCAGGGATGTGATGGGAGCTCACTCCTCCCCTTCCCTCATCCTCACCACCACCCTTCCTTTGCTCTGTATTCCCCAGGCTCAAGTCTGCAGGTGGGCATCTGCACCACCTGGGAATCGTTTGGTGTGCAGACAGGACAGCCCCCTTGGAAAGCTGACCATACCGGAGTTCTGACTCGGCATGGGCCTTGCCACTGAGGCAGCTCCACTCTCTGCGCTGGTCTGAGGGTGCTGCCTGTCATGGGGGCAGCCATCTCCCAAGGGGCCCTCATCGCCATCGTCTGTAACGGCCTCGTAGGCTTCTTGCTGCTGCTCCTTTGGGTCATTCTGTGCTGGGCTTGCCACTCTCGCTCTGCCGACGTTGATTCTCTCTCCGAATCCAGTCCCAACTCCAGCCCTGGTCCTTGTCCTGAGAAGGCACCACCACCCCAGAAGCCTAGCCATGAAGGCAGCTACCTGCTGCAGCCCTGAAGGCCCCTGGTCTACCCTGGAGCCTGGGACCTAAGCCTGGAATCAGGATCTCAGAGTTGAGTCAGCCTGGGGTCCAGAACTGCTTGGATCTGGACCCAACAGCCCAGACTCTAGCCAGCCTGGCTCCAAGAGAGGCTCAGGTGGTCCTAGAGAGATAGGCTTGGGGTGGGAGTTTAGGAGTTGGTGCTAGGGCCAGGGCCATCTGGACTCTGCTCCATCCCAAGGGCCAAGGGCTGGGTTTACCCTTTCCCTAGGCTCAGTGCCTCTGGGTCTTCTAGGTCAGAGAAGCAAACTGGAACCTAAGGCAATAATGGGAGGGTGTCTAGGCTGGGCCCCTCCCCTGGTCCTCTCACTGTTTGCTGGATAATAAATGGAACTATGGCTCTACCCTGAGATTTTCTTCTCTTACTGAAGACTCTGTGGTAGCAAAATTAAAGGTGTAGAATGAGCTTCCAGACCTAGGTTTATTTATATAAAATAACAGAGGGTAATGATGATTACCAAACCCTAATCCTGGAAGATGCTGCGACCTTAAGGAACAGAATGAAAACACCAAATGGTGGGACCTGACCAGGGTTTGGTTCACATGCTGAGTGCTTGGGCATGCCCAGCCCAGGGACTGCAAGTCCTGGGTTCAAATGGAACAGGGACTGAGATCAGGTCCTCAGGTTTTGATTTTCACTTCCCTCACGAGATTCAGCAGTTTGTCCAATTTTGCAATCTCCACAGCTGGACCCTTCTGCACTTCCTGTCCTTTCTTTTCCTGGGGAGAGGGAAAATACCCATGGAGAAAGAATAGTGAGAATGGGTTGGCTCTCACTGGGTACCAGCCCCAACTACTGTACCCAGTCTGCCCTGGTTCTGCCCTTCTCCCTTGCCCAGTAAATTTTGTGTCCTTGCTGCCCCTCCTTCCTTGTGTTCCTTTTCCCACTCAGACAACCCAGGGGCCAGCTGAGAGCCTATAAGAAGGCATCCAGCTCTGGTTCTAAACTTCAGTTGGACAGTGTCTTGCAAGAGTAGGAAAAAGCACCCATCCTCTGACCCTCAGAGGAATGAGCCTCTCAGGCTGTCCCAGTAGCTTCTGGGGAAGGCCATTGTCTGACTGTTGGAACACCTTCCCATAGGAAGGGCAGAGTCCTATCAAGGAGCTGGTTGGTGTGTTTCGAAGACACAGAGAAGTGTAGACAAGGCCACAGAGGCCCTCATCTAGTTCTCTTACTGAATGCTTTTAGGTCAGGTTCAGGGTAGGATGTGATTTGGAGCCCAGACCTGCTGTGTCAGACATACCCAGGGTGGAGGTCTAAGGAGACCCATGAAAGAAGATGGAATATCCCATGTGACTCTAGATGTCACTGGCTGGGACTGTCCCTCAGAGGAGAAGATCCTGGGTTTGTGACCTTCAGCTAACTGACGAAACATTGTAATGCTTCTACTGGTAAGTTGGGCCCTGAGAAAAGGAGTCGGGACACTGGAGTGTCACTCACAACCCTGAAGAACTCCTTGGTAGACCACACCAGTTGCATCGTTCCTACTTCCCAGACAGGAGGCTGTGGGCTTTGCTAGGGCAGGCCAGGCAGCTGCCATTTCCCGCCTTCCCTCAGCTTGTGGACCTCTAACCCACTCAGCCAGCTGTGCTCACTGCTTACTGGCACCTGCCCCAGCCTTGCCTACCTGCCTGGGTCTCGCCTGAGCTGTAAGGGGGAGAGTGCAGGGACAGGAGGCCCCTTCCTTGAGAGCCTGTTTGGAGGTTCTAGCTAGGAAAAGCAGCTGCTTGGATACCCTTGACCAAGGAACAGTCCTCAATCGGGGTGGTTGTCCTCTTCAACTGAGCACTCAACTTCGGGAGGGACACACATGGCGTGTTGAGGGAGGAAGGGGATACCTGCCTAGCCAGCTATATCCACCGAAATCAACCCTGGCAATCAATAGGTGACAGATGTCACAGCCAGATCACCCTCACTTCCAGGAGGCCCTTTCTTGACTCCTTCCTGGGTGCTGACACCTTGTACAACTCAAATTTCCACCTACCTATCTACTCCCAGGTCTCTTCCCTCAGTCCCTCACAACCCAGGGCCTGTCATTACCCAGCTCACCTCTACACTCAGGCACAAGACAAAAAGATGCTTTTCTCTCTTCCCACTCGCTAGGCGTGTATTGGTCTCACCCCCAACCCCTGGAATTTAGGGGCCCCTTTTACTGGGGGAAGGTCTGTTTTCCACACTGGAACTTGAACCCAAGGCCTTTGCATTGGGCTGTATCCCCAGCCCTTTTATTTTTTATTTTGAGATGGGTTTTTGCTAAGTCACTGAGTTGCCCAGGTTGGCTCAAACTTGGGATTCTTCTGCCTCAATCTTCCAACATGCTGGGGTTACAGGCATGTGTCATTGTTCCTGGCTTGGACCTGGTTTTTAGTTCCAGCTGTCATTAACTCCCTATATGACTTCGGGCGAGTTCTTGCCTTTTGTTTTTGTTTTTGTCTTTTCTTGAGATGGGGTATTGCTATGTAGTTTGGATTGGCCTTGGACTCACTATGTAACCCAGGGTGGCCTCAAACTCATGGAAACCCTCTTGCCTCAGCCTTGCATGTGCTGGGATTACAGGTGTGTGCCATCACACCCAGCTGTTCCTTGCCTTTTTGAGCTTTAGTTTCCCATATGAACAGTAGTTAGAGAAAGATTGTCTTTGACACCTGACAGCAATCACTGAAGGCTCCCTGAGCAGGGACGCCCAGGCCGGTGATAACCCCTCTAGGGAAGGGCAGTAGGGAAGCCCAGAGGACTTCCTTTTGTATGAATCACTTGGCTGCTGATAGTCAGATGTAAATTTCACAGAAACCTTTAATCCACCCAAGGACCAACCCCCAGCTCTTCCCTGCTCAGATCCTCAGAGATGGAGACCCCAGATACATAGCCTAGCATTCCCAGCCCAGCTTTCCCGGACCCTTGCTCTTTGAGGAGTTGAAATTGGGAAATTCTTGCCTCCCTAAATCAGAGTGGGTAGGACTCCTACCCATATCTACCATTCTCATGGTGTCAGGGCTGTGCTCTTCCCTCAGAGAGTGACCACCATCCCCCCAGAGGGCTGTCCAACTCTGCCAATTTAAGCCTCATTAAATTAAGAACAGATTTTATCTGTTCCACAAACTGTGCTGCCTTGTTCCTCCTCCTGGGGCCAACTAGCTGGGCTCAGCAAAGAGATTCAGACCCCGCCCCCACCCCAAGCCCACCACAGCCTCTGGGCCACAGCTGCAGGCGCTTAGCAGCCTTCAGAATATTTATAGCCAAGTCCCCCCCACCCCACCCAGCTGGCTACAATTACAGGCCCAGCCATTCTTCTAGCCCTTCCTTCCAAGCCAGCACCAGAGGGATGCTACAAATGGCCCTTGCCTAGGTGAGGGCATTGTAGGGAGAAATCAGTAGCTAAGAGACAGGCTTCTGCCCCTGCCTCAAATTGCATTAATGCCATAAATTGCAACCAGGAGGTACGGTTATTAGGACAATCTGGCCCAACCCTGATCCTGGCCCAGAACCTGACAGAAAGCAAAGAACCATTTTTCATTCTTCATACACAAATGAGCAGGACTGGTCTCCAGATTCTTGGGCTTTGAATTTTAAGTTTGGTCCTGGGGCTTAGCATTGTAAGACCTGGGCTTTGAGGTCTGGGTTCTTAAGTCTGAATTTGCACTCAGGTCTAGGATGAGGTCATGGCTCGGAGTCTGAAGCCTCTATTTGGAGCCCTTGGGCTCTAAATCAGATTCTCTGACCAGTAGTGACCCCCAGCAGCAGAAACCAAAGCTCAAAAAGGAGACTAGGGAGCTGCTGACCTAGTTAGCCTCCTCATAGGTCATTGCCTTCTTCCCTGAGTATAGCGCCTAGCTCAGGGACATTCGGACTGAAGCTCTGAGGAAGCCCAGTGATGAAGCATTGGCTGAGTCTCAAATCCCCCGCCAGGCTGGCAAGTCACACCCACGGCATCCTCCACTCCCAGTGAGCCACTGATACCCTCACGCGTGCCTCTCCCTGGCTTCACACACACATGTTCACTGGTTATCCTCCCAGGGGCCCACAGGTAACTCAGATGCAGCATTTCAAAACTGACCTCTTTTTCCTCACAAACCTCCTGTGGTCCTCATTCATGCAATGACACCATCATCTCCCTGAGTCCTCCAAGCCAGAGAGGCCTGGGTTCACCCTGTCTCCTCCCCCTTAGCTTATCACCCCTTATCTCCGCAGTGGCCCAGACTCCTAGCACCCATACCTTTGGCATCTTGCGCAAGTTGGGCGAGAGCTTGAGGCAGGTGATGTGCCCACGGTCATCACCCACAATGATGATGGGGTAGATGGGGTTGAACTCCACATGGGTGATCTTAGTTTTCTTTTTGGCTACCACAGGCTGATTGCAGATGGCCTCATACTTGTTGATGGCCAAGTCAAACACATGGACCTATGGAGGAACCGATCTCAGCATACTCAGGAGTAATGAGGCCCCTGGCCAGCCCCTTGCAGGAACCAGCTCCTGGACTTTCTACAGAGAGCTAATAGCACACTAGAGCTGGAGGCAGTGGGAGAGGGAATTCTGTTTTGTTTTACTTTGGTTGAGGGGGTGAAAATAAAAGTTTAGGAGGAATGTTAAGTCTCTGCAAAAACAATAGCAGCTGCCGAGTGTCTAGTCTAATATACTTATCATGTACCAAGTTTGCATGATCTAATTATACTTCTTACAACCACTTTATAAGGTGGGTTCTGTTAGTATTATCCCTATTTTACAAATTAAGACTTAGAAGTTTTCTAACTTTTTAGTAAACAGCAGAGCCAGGGTTTATCCCAATTAGTAGATGTAAAGTGTTTTTTGTTTTGTTTTGTTTTTGTGGCACCAGGGATCGAACTCACAGCCTCATGCCTGTCAGGCAGGCACGTAAGCCACTGAGCCAAACTCCTGGCCCTAGTTTTTTGAGGCAGGGTCGAGCTATGTAGCTCAGGCCGGCCTTGCACTCACGTTGTAGCCCAAACCGGCCTCGAATTTACAATGCTCTGCCTACCTCAACCTGATGTGAAGTGTTTAGACAGTGCTTGGCACACAAGTGCTCAATAAATGTCTGATGTTATCTTTGCCACACTGAGTTCAAACCACTCCCAACACTTGACTGGACAACTGTGGAAGCCTCCTAACTAGGCTTGCTGCTTCCACTCTTGGACTTCCACAGTCCATCATCCATGGAGCAGCCAGATTTTCCTTTAAAAAACTGAAAATCTCCCCCAGAGTCTCCTTAGCATTATAGATGAAATCTGGTTTCCTCCTCACTGTGATCCCCAGATCTTCCCTTTGCTCACTACTCCCCAACCACGCTTGCCTTACCTGTTCCTGGACCCACTCCTCTAGCTCATCCTCACCTCAGGATGTTTGAGCCAGTGGTTTTCTTAGTGTGGATGGCTCCCCTAGCCACCCCATCTTCCTAGGCTGGCTCCCCGTCACTCAGTTCTCAACTTGAATGTCACCTCTTCAAAGAAGCCTTTCCTGACCACTCTGAGAAACTACCCAATCCTTTTCTTCTCTCTTTTTACCAACTTCATTGAGATTTAATTCACATACTATAAGATTTGTCCACTTAAAGAATATAATTCTTGGCTTTTAGTATATTCACAGTTATGCAACCATCACCATAACCAATTTGAGAATTTTTTTATCACCCCCAAACAATCTTTGTATCATTAGCAATCACATCCCATTTTCTCCCAATGCTTCTAGCCTTAGGCAACCACAAATCTACTTTCCATGTCTGTAGATCTGCATATTTTAGAATACTGTACTATATACTAGGCAAATATATTTTGGATATTCTGTATAAATAGAACCATACGATATTTGCCCTTTTGTGACTGGCTTATTTTACTTAGTGTGGTTTTTAAGGGTCATCCATGTTGTGGTGTATATCAGAATGCTATTCCTTGTTATTGCTGAATAACAATCCTTTTGCATAGATAGTATATCATATACTATGGACACTGGGATGTTTCATTCTTTGGCTAGGCTGAATAACACTGCTGTAAGGAGTATGGTGCCCAGGCCACATCACCCACAGCTGAGTGCAGGTTATAGATGAACATGGGGGTTCTGCTTTAGTAGAAGACTGAAGTCCATGGCCCTGTAATAAACATTTGCATTCACACATCACTTTCTTTTAATTTTCTGCCTTTAACATCATGAGAATTTTGATACTGTTGCTTTTTGTCTCTTTCTCCCTTCACTCTAAGGAAAACTTCATAAGAGCAGGTGTCTCAATCTGTGGAGCTGAGCACCATAGTTGGCTCTTAGTAACATCTGTTCAGGGAATAGATGACTGGCTCACTTTAGGGTGATTTTTTTTTTCAGCACCGGGGATCAAATTCTCAACCTCTCGCCTGCCAGGCAGGTGCTTAAGCCACTGAGCCAAACTCCCAGCCCTAGTTTTTTCGAGGCAGGGTCACACTATGTAGTTCAGGCCGGCCTTGCTCACGTTGTAGCCCAAGCTGGCCTCAAACCCACAATGCTCCTCCTACCTCAGCCTCCCGAGTGCTGGGATTAAAGGCGTGCGCCACCACGCCTGGCTAGGGTGATTTCTTAATCACAATATTCTTCCCTTGGGGCAGCAGGTATGTTTCAGTCTATATTAAAGTCCATAAGGAAAACATTTGCATCTAAGAATATGCTTGAAAAATGTTTCTGAGCTTTCGCTAATCCTGTGTTGGATAGATACCTCTCCTCTTGCCCCACTGAAGCTCCTTCTCAGAATCAGCTTGCAGACTCTCAGAGATGGGGACCTCACTACCTTACAGACAGACACATCAGACAGACCAGTTCTGGCGCATATGTCTCATTTGGCTGGGGCTGCCCCTGCCACCCGCTAGCTCCCTCTCCAGGGACCTCAGAGAAGATGGCATATCATCCTTCAGAGTGCTCTTCTCTGAGATGAACAGCCCCATTCTCTCCTGGAGGCCTCCTGTGATGAATGAGTCCTCTTTTGGCTGGATCCTGGATGGCCTGGCTCTTGAGGAGGGAGAGCCTGAGATACCTCACCCTGTCTTCAGCAAGGGATCTGTGGGGTCAGGAAGGGGCCACTCACCTTCCCATCTGTGGTGACTGCTGCAAACACTGTGGAGGAGTATGGTGCCCAGGCCACATCACCCACAGCTGAGTTCAGGTCATAGATGAACATGGGGGTTCTGTATCGGTAGAAGGGTGAAGCCCATGACCCAAGGCTTACAGTGCCAGAGCCCAGGGGAGACCCCAGGGCAAGGCAGGGCCCTCACTTGATGGTGTGGTCCCAGATCTTCACTGTCCAGTCGGAGCTGCAGGACATGAAGACCTTGGTGTGGTACGGGTTCCAGGTCACAGCATCCACTGCCATGTTGTGGGCATCATAGGTGTCGAGGAATTGGCTAGAGTAAGATTTTGAGCACTGGGGCAGTGAGAGTGTGGGTAGGGGGAGATCAGGGGACAAAATGAGAGGAAAGTCAGCTGCTACTACTTCCTTGGAGCCCTGGAGGTCAGACCCTGAGCCTCCCCTTCTGTCCATATCCCACATTACTGTCACAGCTAAACTGGAGCAAAGCCTCAGGCTGTTTTTCCCACTCTCCACACCCAGAGAGAAAGGAGGCACTTAGGATTTGGGCCTTGCAGGGAAGCTATCCCGCGTAGCATGGGGGCAGTGCTGCAATCTGCCCAGGGGACCCAAGGGGATTCCAGTTCAATCAGAAAAGTCTGATTCGCCCCACTCCAGAACACAGCAGATCTCAGGCCCTGTGCGAGATTTCTCCAGGCAAGGGCCTGTAGGCAGCCAGGAGTGCTGGGTCTACCGTAGTAGCCCAGATAGCATCTTTGCAGCAGTGAAAAATATTCCACCTTGAACAGATAAGAGCAGGTGCTGAACCCAGAGCCCACTCTGATTCCCAGATCTCTCCTTCAGTTTATTGCCCTGACCTGCCAGCCTGTCCCTCCCTTTGGGAGTCAGTGGCTGACTATCTCTCCTTCCCTGTGTCTCTCCTAGGCTGCCAGCAGGAGGGGCAGAGAGGGGGTGGGGACTCTTTTCGCATTCAGACCAGCTCTGGCTAGGCCTCAGGGGCTCCCGGGAGGCTGCCTGTAATTAACATTCTGAGTCTCTGAGCCTAAGAAAAGCTTGCAGCAGAGCTATTTCTGGACAGATGGAGGTTCAGAGGGATGTTCACCTACTAACACTGACACAGTGCAGAAACTGGCTGTGAGGTTGTGTCCTGCCGGCAGGGATGCACCCGGTATTCAGAGACCAATCTGCTTATTATCTGGCCTTCAAAGCCCCACTCTAGTCAGATCTCCTCCAGGAAGTCAGCCGGGAGTGTTCCTGTTCCCTCAGCCTCCATTCCCTGCTATGCCTCCGCTCCCTAGAAAGGAGGGAGATCTCAGAGGGGCAGAGGTTGGGCTAGGCTAAAGTCACCCTCTAGATTCTCCATCCCCTTTCCTTCACGTAATCTCTTCCTGCCACCCAAGCAGAATAAGAACTGCATTCTTTCCACCCAAGGAGCCTTGCAGAATTTATGAGCCCTGAGATCTGTCACAACAGGATTTGTTAAGTACTTGAAGTTCCCCAGGTGCTCAGGTCCAAGTGGCCCCGTGAGGAGCTAACACGGGCAGTGCTGCCTCACCTTGTAGATTTTTCCCTCCTCTGTGCCCACTAAGAACATGTAGTCGATCTCTTTGTGGAAGTCAAAGGCAGTGCCACAGCCTTGAAAGAAGAAGAAACAGCCTCAGCCCAGTTCTAAGAGGGAGCCTCCAAGCACCACCCCTCCTTGGCAGCAGGGACTCAGCGCAGGGCAGGGCAGATTGACCTGGGGTCTCGTGAGGGCTATGAGCGGGCTAGGCAAACAGAAACCGGCTCTCTGGCCTGCTTGTCCCAAGCTGTTAGGGCTCTGCAAACGGCCAGGGGTTCTGCAGCAGGAATGAGGGCCTGGGTAAACAAGGCAAGGATTGAGTTAAACAGGGTCAGGGTCAAGGTAAACAGGGACAGGGTCGACAAACAGGGACACGGTCTGTGCAAACAGGGATATAGTCTGCATAAACAGGATAGGATTTGAGTAAACAGGGAGAGGATCTGGGTAAACAGGGCCTTCATCTGCATAAACAGGGATGGATCTGCATAACAGCACTTGATCTGCATAAACAGGAGCAGGGTCTGCAAACAAAGAGGGGACCTGCAGGAATGGAGAGTGTCTGCAGTGGCCAAGGACTTCGCTGACAGGTCAGGCTTCCCACTGCCTCTGGTCCAGTTTTCAGCACAAGTAGGGTGGGAAGGACTGGTAAGATGCCACCTCACTGCCCCTCAGGGGACTTGAATGACCTAGCAAGGCTTGGAGAGGAGTGGGGTGGCGCTCCTACCCACTGTGTGCAGCTGCAGCCCCTCTGGAACTTCTGTGGTGCTGCCTTCCACCTTGAGCTTGATGACATCTGTGTGAACCAGCTCGCTCTGTGGTCACAGGATGGGGGAAGGTATATGGGTTAGGCTTGATCAGTAGACCTGGAGTGGGTTGCCTTTTGCCATCCAGCTCCCCCAACCCCCCATCCACCCCTGTGCAACCCTCTGTGGAAATCAGGTACCTTCACGAGTGTCCAAGACACGATCCTTCCATCAGATGACACAGAGAAGAAGTTAAGGTTGTGGTCCATGTCGTCCTTCTGCCACTTAACCTGAAACATCCCAACCATGAGCTCTGAGACTCTCCTAGTGTGTTGAGTTAGGGATGTGAAACAGGGCTCCCCCAAGCACCCGTCCAGGGCTCACAAACAAGTTCTAGCTGGGCTTGGTGGCACACCCCTGGAATTCTAGCACTCGGGAGGCTGAGGCAGGAGGATCATTAGGAATTTGAGACCAGCCTGTGCTATAAAGTGAGCTTAAGGCCAGCCTGAACAAACTGCACAGTGAGACCCTGTCTCAAAGATAACCATGGCCAACACCCTCCCACATCCATTGCTCTCTCGCTCTTTTTTTTTTTTTTTTCCCACCAGGGATCAAACTCACAACCTCACGCCTGCCAGACAGGCACTTAGCCACTGAGCCAAACTCCCAGCCCTAGTTTTTTGAGGCAGGGTCACACTATGTAGCTCAGGCCGGCCTTGCACTCGAGTTGTAGCCCAAGCCAGCCTCGAACTCACAACGCTCCTCCTACCTCAGCCTCCCGAGTGCTGGGATTAAAGGCGTGCGCCACCACGCCCAGCTTGCTGTCTTTCTTATCCCTGTTTCCTTGACCAACCTGAAGCAACCAGCACCCATTCAGGGCATTTCCCTAAATCTACTGGCTTGGCAAGAGACCCAATTCTTCTCTGGGTTTGGTTCTAGAAACCTAGTTGTGGGAAGTAGGCAATGGTTCTGGGCTCAACCTTCTTACACAGACATGGCCTGGAAATGACAAGGCCCAACAACCAGTTTCCTTTCTATAAAATGGAAATCATAGCGGCATTGGCTTATTACGAGGAATAAATGAGATATGTGAAGCCCTTAGATCAGAACATTGCACACACTAAGTGTTCAATAAATGTTAGTGGATATCCTCATTATTACCCTCATCCTAGAAATTTGAGTGCCAAGCTTCTGCAGAGGCCTTTTTCGTGCTTGCTTGGGGGGTGGGTGGGGAAGGGGAGAGGCATACCCTCCCCTCCTGTCCCCTCCTCTTCCAGGCTTAGCCTTCCCCTAGGAAGTGACTCCTCTGTTCCCATCTTCACATCACCACTCACTCCTGCTCCCAGAATCTTGCTCCCAAATTCCAGACTTGAGTTGCATTTCTCCATCTGCAAATCAGGGTTAATTATCCCGCCCCACCCATCTTCTCAAGGCTGGAAGCAAACATATGGGAAAGTGTTTTGGAGACAGAGTTGTTGTCTTACGAAGATGACACGCTTGAGGCTCAAGTTTCTGTTGCCAGATGTGGAGGCCTTGCCAAGGCGAGCCCCGGAGAGCGGGGGTGGGGCTGGGTGCCCAGAGCTTTCTGTCCTCTGGCCCCCTCCAGACCGCCCATGCTGGGACCATGGTCCAGTCCCCTCCCCCATCACAAGCAGAGGCCCAGTGAGGAAGGCCAAGAACCTAGCCTTGTTGCCCGTAACCACAGCTGTCACCATGGCTGTTGGGGGCTGGGGAGAAAGCATTGTCTTTTCCCAACCACCTCCCAGGCCTGGCAGATCAGAGCCTAAGGAGGGCGGGCTAAGTTCTGCCTGAGCCTGTCTGGTCAATGGTCTCTTCTGCACTTTCGCTGGGGTCTAGAAGCTGCAGAGTCTGTCTTGCACAAGGCAGAGCCTACCATGACACTGAGCCCACTTCCCCTTTTGGGTAAAGGTGGTCCCTTTAAAGCAGGGCAGGAACAAGGGGTGTCAAAGGCCAGGCTGTAAGAGGCGCTAGGGAGCTGCAAAGGGAAGTGTTTAATGAGCAGACGCCAGCACTCATAGAAACTGTATTTCACACCCCACTTAGCAGCCTGACGCCCAGTAGGGGGTGGTGTGTATTTACAAGTGACTGTGTGTGTGTGTGTGTGTGTGTGTGTGTCACACCCTTCTCCTGGAGTGCAGGTGACAGATAGGAATAAAGCAAAAGGAGGGTAGTAAGTAGAGTTAAGGCAATGAGTGAATACCCAAGGAGCAGGCGGTAGAGAGGAGCCTGTTTAACTGATCCCTCCTCCTTCCTCCTGTTCACCTGTCCCTAGCTTTTGCTCATACATCCTTTCTGCTCCCTTCCCTAGAACTGCATCATACACACTCCCCATTGCTGGCTGAGGCTTCACAGTAGCACCTAAGCAGGGCTGAGCTACTGAGGGAGGCTCCCTGGGGAAGTAGCCCACCCTATTAGACAGGAACCTCGTCTTCCTAAGACATGGCTATTTCATCCTGGCTCTAAAACTTTTCATGGCTCCCATTGCCAATGGGCCAGACCACTTCCGCCCCAATCTGGTATATGAGGTCCAAAACAACCTCTCTGGTCTCCCCTAAATACCTTGGACACATACCCTTTATGAAGAACCTGACAGCTCTTTAACCAACCTGGCTCTTTCTCTCCTTCAAGTTCTACTAGTCAAGTGCCCAGAAAACTCCTTGGTGTTCCTCAGGCTTCTTGCATTACCATTTAGTGACACCTGTTCCTCTGCCATTTTTCTGCTTCTGTGCATGCCCTACTGAGCACCCTAAACCCTGGTAACTTTGCATCCAGCCAATTTTTAAAATTTTTATTTTATTCTTTTTTTTTTTTTTTTTTTTTTTTTGCGGCACCGGGGATTGAACTCACAGCCTTGCGCCTGCCAGGGCAGGCGCTTAAGCCACTGAGCCAAACTCCCAGCCCTGGTTTGTTGAGGCAGGGTCACACTATGTAGCTCAGGCCGGCCTTGCGCTCGCGTTGTAGCCCAAGCCGGCCTCGAACTCACAACGCTCCGCCTACCTCAGCCTCCCGAGTGCTGGGATTAAAGGCGTGCGCCACCACGCCCGGCTTTTATTTTATTCTTATTTTTTTGGAGAAAAGGTCTCACTATGCAGTTCAGGCTGGCCTTGAACTCACTTTGTAGGCCAGGCTGGCCTCGAACTCACGGTGATCCTCCCACCTCAGTGTCCCAAGTGCTGGGGTTACAAGCATGTGCCACCATGCCCAGCCTTCAGCCAATATTCTTTGTATTGATTTTACTGCCCCAAAGAGGTCTCCTCCCTATCTTCCTCATTTCCATCTCCACTGCCCCACCCTGTTCAGCCTGCAGTATCTCTCGTGCTGCAGCCAGAGTCTTTCCTCCAAGACACAATCCTGACTGTTACTCTTCCCCCTCAAAACCCTTTAATGATCGGGCTACAATTTCCAAACTGTGCTCCAGGGGAATCTTAGAAGCCTTGGGAATGTACCTCGGGGGACATGAGGAATAACAGGGGACCCTTAAACAGGTAGAGCCCTAGTGTTACCAGAGCAGCTCCACTCTTGTCTTTATACCACACTGGTGTGCTCCTATATTAATACTTCGCTTAAAACCACTGACCTACAATGTCCAAGCTTCTTAACTTGATTGCTAAGCATGCTGGGTGCCTGCCTTCTCCTTATGTCTTGCTCCTCTCCACCTGTCTCACACATGCTCTGAATGATAACATTGTTTCCCAACAGGTCACTCTGTTTGAAACTTCATGTCACTGCACATGAGACACCCTCTGTGTCCTTTTTCATCTAACTAGCACTTTTGCATTTCTCACAATTCAGCTCAGGCATTGCTTCCTCTGGAAAGGTCTGCCTGGCCCTCCTTCTCCTAGTCCCCACCCAGGACAGTGTAAATCTGCCTTGATGTACACTCCTACTGTAGCACTTAGCATTCTCGCCTGCCCTGGGCAGCCTGTGGCTGTGATTTACCTTCCCACTCACAACTCCAGAGACTGGGCCCTTGAGCATCCTCAGCGACAAGCAGAGCAAACAGAGAAGAGTTAGTGACTAAATGGATGAAGGAGTGCATGAGTGAAGGAGGAGGAGAGAGAGGGCATGAGAGAAAAAAAGAGAACAGAAGTGAGTAGATAAGTGAGAGCTGGGTCCCTTCCAGGTCATGTCCCATGACTCTAACCAAGAATGGTCCTCTATTTTGCAAGAGCAGCAGTTGTGTTTTTCTGGCAGGATAGTGGGAGAGCAGGCCACGCCTGTCCAGGTGAGTTCCGGTTTTCCTGGGACCTATCGAGTGAAAAGGGTAACTTATTTTTCTCTCTATCCCTCTTTATACCCAATCTGCTATTTGACTTAGAGAACACAGCAGAGTAGGAGTGGAGTGGTTGGTCTGGGCCTCCCTTGCTCTCCTGGAGTTGATAATGGTGGTCGGGTCATCTTGACATGCTCTGTGCTTGTCCCTGAGCTATCTGAGCTGGCAAAGCTGGGGCAGGTGACCATATGTCTCGGGGCTCAGGGCCAGAAGAGGTAGACAGAGCCTTCCTGGGGACTTGCAGGCCAGGAAGGCAGAGAAAGACAAGAAGACAGAGCCCCAGTGCTGCTTGATGAGCCCAGAGATTGGGGAAACTTGAAGCAGAAATCCATCCTAGATTCCCACAGATCTGTACTGCCCTTCCCCCCATACCTTTAGAATGGTAAGAAACACCTTATAAAGCCTGAGCTAACAGACCCTCTGAGAGGGCCAACTGTGAAACCTACTCACGGTGGAATAAAATGGGAGACCCAAGGTCAAGGTGATATCTAGTGCCAGTGTCCCGGTATTGGTCCCACGCTGGTCTCACACTATAGAAGAAGCCAAGCCCTAACCCACCCCCCAAAGCCTGTCTGGAGAACAGAGGTGCTACAAAGAGGCTCAAGGACAGACTCTGCCTTCAAGCCTTCCAGCCCCATTCAGGGCACAGGCAAATAGAAGTACCCACCCCTGTCTGAAGCTTCCCCAAATCTAGCCCAGATGGCAGAGGCCAGCCCCTGGGAGGACTGGAGGAAGCCTGCAGATAAAGATCTAGTGCCCTTAAGCTCAGCTGTAGCCTGTCAGACCCTGGCAGCTTCCAACCCTGGTCTCTGAGCATTGAGGAGCTCCTCCCCCAGCAGGCGGGTGGAACCTTTCCAACTTCCAGGCAGCAGTTCTGAGGTTTTACTGGAGACCCCCCTCTTTCTTTCTTTCTTTCTTTCTTTCTTTCTTTCTTTCTTTCTTTCTTTCTTTCATGACGTTTTCATATGCAAATTTAATAGGAATTTAGAAAATGACAGGTCCTTTTCATAGTTATTGTCTTGCAAACACATCACAATTTTAGATTTTTTTCTCCTGAAATCTTTTTCTTCTTCTTTTTTGCTTGAAATAAAATGGATTGGAGACCTTTTTCTTACCTTCTGATTCTCACTTGCACTTCTCCACCCCTTTTCAAAGCCTGCTCCTTGGCCTCTAATCGGGTGTCTACCATCTCCACCCCTAGCCTGTGGCCCTCTCCTCAAGGTCCCCCATCCAGTGGCTCCTAGGCCCACATGTTGCTCCTATCCTGGGCTGAGGCTGACCTGCCAAACCGGGTCCGTGTGCTTGCCAGACTTGGCCGAGCTGCGGAAGGAAGGCTGGGACTGGGGCTTCTTGAGGTTGTAAATGGCCACGTTGCCGTCGTAGTGGCCCACCACCACTAGGTAGGGGTGGTCCACATGTATGTCGAGACACATGATGCCACTCTCACTGCTGAAGATGTATTCAGGGAAGCTGGGGTTCTTCAGGCTGTAGAGCAGCAGCATTCCCCGGCTCTGTTTCATGAAGTCATCTACCAAGGGAAATGGGCAGCTATGGTTGACAGATCCATCTGCTCTGCCAGGGAGGCCCCCTTGCCCTACACCAGAGATGGGCAAACCCTGCCTTGTTCTGCCTGTCAGAGAGCATGGGATTCCTCTCTGAGCTTCACTTTCTCTGTGATTTAGTCTACTCCTTCTCAGGGCTTATGGAAGGATCCAACAACCAGGCCACGTGACCAGGCTTATTTGAGGACAAATCATCATTCTCCTTAACCTTTCTCCCTGGATCACAGGAAAGGAAGAGACAGGTTCAAAGAGTTGCTAAGTGAAAAATGTGTGTGGGCTTGGGCAGGAGCAGCACCCCAAGCTGGATTGGCTGTCTAGCTCACAGGTAGGCTGCTGTCTCATAGATGTCTAGACAATGCTCATGTCCTCTCAGTTCTTCCACGGTCTAAGTAGTTCCGACTAGTTTTGAACTCACTCTGTAGCTCAAGCTGGCATTGAACTCTTGACGGTCCTCTTTCCTCAGCCTGGGACTGCAGGTGTGTACCACCACACTTGGCTAATAAGCAGTTTTCTATAGTGAGTCTCATGCTAGTCACCTATGAACATCTTCCCATGCCCCTGGGCCCCAGAGTGCTGAGCCTATGCTCTGGTTTCTTAAACCCAGAACTTGCTGGTCAGCCCGTTAAGTTTCCGTAAGTTCACTCAGCCTAGACAGAGCTTTTCAACAATGGACCATTCAACAGAGGTCCTCCTTCCCACCTGTCCCACGTCAAGAGAATGTCCCTGTCTCCTTTTTCACATACTTGGTACCCATATGCAGCAATGATAAGCAGTCATTAAAAAGCACACAGCCCCAGCCCTTGAGACTGGTTCTCCCGCCAGTAGCCCAGACCCTCTAACCTCTCTCCAGACTTAGAGGAATCAGAGCTACAGAGGTGCAAGGCCAGTGTAGCCTTTGGCCAACATAACCTTAACCAAGGTAGCCTTTTGGCCAATATAAGAATCCTTTCCACCTTCCCTTTTGCAGGGCTATTTTCTTTGTTCCTAGCAACTGCAGGACCTGGGACCTCACGACAAAGTTACCAGCCTTCAGACATGCAGCCCATGGTGGAGGGGACAGGAAAGCAACCCCAATTTGGTTGGTTTTGCTGAGATGCTCTCTCTGTCTTATTTCTTTTT
>RJWM01016573.1:25267-45211 GCA_004363535.1 Dasyprocta punctata
GATCGAACTCACAGCCTCGCACCTGCCAGACAGGCGCTTAAGCTGCTGAGCCAAACTCCCGGCCCTGGTTTTTTCGAGGCAGGGTCGCACTATGTAGCTCAGTCTGGCCTTGTGCTCACGTTGTGGCCCAAGCCGGCCTCGAACTCACAATGCTCCGCCTACCTCAGCCTCCCGAGTGCTGGGATTAAAGGCGTGCGCCCGGCTTCTCTGTCTTATTTCTAAGGTTGTCCCTTACTCAAGAGGGTAAATGTCTGGGTTTAGCTCAGGAACAGTATAGATCCAGGTCCCTGGGCTCATGGCATGAATTTAGCTACTATCACATCCCACATAGCCCTGCCCCAGGCAAAGATTCTACCCACTCTGCAAAGACCAATCTTTGCTCTAACTTGGAGCGGGAAACCACCAAGAATCAAGTTGGCCTTTGAAAGGTACAATTGGAGGGCTGGAGATTTAGCTCAGTGGTATAAGGACCTCCCTGGCAAGTGTGAGATAGTGAGTTTGATCCCTGGTACCAAAAAATTAAAATTAAAATTAAAATTAAAATTAAAATTAAAAAATAGAAAAAGAAAGGTACAGTTGGAATCTAAGACAACCTGGCATGTTGACTAGAGCAGCTTTCTGTGGGACGCCTACCTTGCCTTCCTGGGGCTAATCTTCATCACCTCTGAGACTCCCTGGATCACTTTCAAGGAAGGCCACTGTTATGGCTTATATCTAGATGTCTCCAACACCTCGTACACTCATAGGTGGGGGTTTTGGTAGCAATTGGATCATGCATGTATGATACTGGATCATTTTACTGATTGGTTTAGCATAGTTCTTGGTGTGAGTGATAAATTTACTGAAGAAGGAAGATCCACCCTGGGTGTGGGTGACACCAACCAATAGGCTTGTAGCCTGAATGGAATAAAAAGGGAAAGAAGAAGGAAGGCTGCTGCTTCCTGCCTGCTATGCCATGGACTGTTTCTCCTCTGCCATGCCACCTGCCTTAGAGCCATCTGACTATGAATTGAAACCTCTATAAACTATAAGCTAAAATAAATCTTTCCTCCTTTAGTTGGTGCTATTGGAATTTTGTCCCAGCAGCAAGATGGTAACTAAGCCACATAAGCAATGAGGGGGTTGTACCTGGAGTGGAAGTTTCCAGGGTCAATCCTGAGAGCACACTGTATGGTTCAGGAGAAACAAGATACTTCTGTTCTGACAGAGTGAACCTTCTAGCAAAGGGGAGGAGCTTAGAAGCTTCCAGATCCCCTGGTGCCAAAGTCGGGTCATCTTGTGCCTGGCTCCATCTTAAAGGCAGGAGGGGCCTATCCTTGAGGTAGATGGGGAGGAGCTGGCACTTGGGATTCCAAGGTGGACCCTAAGGGTTGATTCTCCAAGAGAGATCTGAAGCTGGCTGAGGGTGGTACTTTTCCTGCCTAAACATGAAGGCCTTGAACCAAACACTGCAACATTCATTTTAGCTCCTTCTGCTCATCAAGAAAATCCTAAGCACCTGATCTGGGCCTCCTCTGGGCTGTGCCCTGCAAGGTCAGAGACATTCTACTCCCTAGATCATGCAGCTGAATGAGTAATCAATGGGCAGAGGTAAGCCACTGGTGCTCATGATTCCAGTCTGTTCTCCATGCTGATCAAGACTGACAGAGGGTGAATTGGTAAACCAGTATATAAATGGACAAACAAGACAATGAAGGAATGGGTGCTCAAACTGAGGACTCACATGCTATCTTTAGGATACAGGTGAACATGAGCCTCACAATTCCTCCTACTGTATACAGGACATGGGACCTGAGAGACAGCAGTGATTATGCACTTTCTCTAGACAAACTCCAAATGACCCCCTGCTCTTACATGCATGCACACAGTGATCATGACCAGTGAAGCCAGGAAAGGAGGGCTCCATCCTTGGCCAGCCCTCAACTGGCTTAATACCACTGTACAGTATTTAGGACATGTCTGACCCACTCACAGAACTTCTGGGCCTACAAACTGAAATCATGGACTCTGATTTTACAGATGGAGAAACTGAGGCCCAGAGGTGAGAAATGGAATATTTAGATGCATGATACATGTCACATGGTGTTTGCCATACTCAATAGCCTTTTCATAGCTGGGATTTTCCTACTCTAGTAATCTGGTCTTTACATGGAAGTGGAGAAAGGAGGCATTAGACCTAATGGGGTGGTGGTTACTGGCAAAGTCGATCCAATCCCTTCACAGACTGGAACAGAGACTGTGTAAGGGATAGAGCAGTTAAACATGATAAAAGGAAATAACCTGCAGGGGAAAGCATGGATTTTATAAGAAAGGGACAGTTAGAAACCAACCACACCAATTCTCAGGCCACATGTATGCTGACATTAAGCCCTACTTTCTCAACCTGGCTTTAATAGACTTTATTATTTGCAACCAAATGAATCCTCTTCTTTTTTCTTCTTTCTTTTCTTTAATTTTAATTTTTTATTTCTTTCATTTTTTGAGACAGGGTCTCAGTATGTAGTTCAGGATGGCCTTGAACTCACTAAGTAGTCCAGGCTGGCCTTTAACCTAATGGAGATCCTCCTGCCTCAGCCTCCTGAGTGCTAGGATTACAGTGTGCACCACCACGCAGTCCAGCAAAGATGACTGTAGTCCTGTTTGATATAGAAATATTTTTTTCTAATCATAACTAAATTTCCTGAATTCTAATTCAGGGCTCTTTCTATCAAATCACACCAGGAAAATTTAGCAAACCCCTATTTAATTGGCATTTCTTCTCAGCTCTGTTTTGTACAATGAACTCACCTCTGATTCCAGTAGCTCCTCTGAGACCTCATTATTCTATCCCCTAGATATCCCCAACATGGCATCACAGCTGTTATGGCTCATGGCTCAGTGATCCCCAGAGCCTTACGTACATGTGGGAGGGGCTTTTTGGAGGTGGCTAGATCACAGTGTGTAATGCTGGGATTAAGGGTGTGTGATTACTAAATTAGTCCACTGATTGGTTTGACAGTTCTGGGTGTGGATAATGGGAAGGCCCACCCAGGCTGTGGATGGTACTGCCCAAAGGGCGGGTAGCCTGGAAGGAATAAAAGGGGAGAGGCAGGCTGCTCCTGCTCCTGGTGCTGCTACTGCTGCTGCTGCTTCTCTACGTTGCTGCTTTGCTGCCTTCTGGCCACCAATAACTGTTTCTCCTCTGTGACAGCCCTCTGCCATGTCACTCACCCTTGGAGCCAGCCAACTATGAGTTCATAGCTGAAACCTTTACAAACTGTGAGCCAAATAAACCTTTCCTTCTTTTAACTTTGGGTGTTGGGTATTTTGCTTCAGCAATGAGAAAAGTAATTAAGACAGAACCCAATCTTCCAGCAGTCCCAAATGAAAGTATCATCTTATCTTTCAAAAGTCTGTGATATCACTACTCAAACCACCAATGATCCTCACCTGATGTCATCACTCATGACATCATTGACCATCCTCAAACACTTCTATTGTGTCATTACCAACAGGGGCACTAGTTCAGGCATTTCACATTCTCAATATGACATCACCCACCAGGTCACTGACAGTCTCAGTATGACACTACCATTGAGATCACTTGCCTACAGTGCCTCAGTTACCAATGGAATCTAAGAGTTCCATGAGAATCAAAGCTTGCAGAGACTTGGTCCTGGTCCATGAATGCTTTGTTCTCAGTGGCACAACTCTTAGAGAAGGGCTAGAGGGTTCAATGACCCAGATGGGAGACCTCAACCCCACCCTTCATTGTATAAAGAAACAGAGACTCAAGTCTGGGGTCAGTGAAGGAATTCTTAGGCTTTGCCAGTCTGTAAATTTTGGCCAGGCCACAAATACTTACTACAAGTAAGTAAGTATTCATGGCTGGGTAGAATAGAACAGGGGGAGGGGGAAAGAGAGAGAGAGAATGAGAATTGATGTCTGGGATTTACCCGATTACTACTTTGGGCATCTGCTCTTATTGCTACCTTAATCTGCTTTGTACTCCTTCCCACCCCACATTGTCTAAAGAGTCTACTAGTCCATGAGGACCTTCTCTGGGGGGTCTTCCGCAGCATTCAGCCTCCAAGCTCAGCTCTCGTGTGAGTTCCTACTCCATCAGGAGCTCTGAGCAGGTCTTTTCCTTGGCCTGCCACGAGGGAGGGAGACAGCACATTCTGGCTTGCTCCACAGTAGTCTTGCTCTTTTTGGAGACAGAGTTGCCTCCTGCTAACCCTTCTCTGCTAGATAATCATTAAAGCCCACTCCCCCACCCCCACCCCGACTCTGCCCCTGAATCAGCCACAAGATTTTGAGGGAGCAAATCAAATCTCAATTAGATAAAACTAATGTGGTAAAAAAAAAATCTAATGTGACTATTCTCAGGCAAAGGAGTTACTGTGTGTGTGATTCTTTTTTTTTTTTTTTTTTGTAGTGCCAGGGATTGAACCCAAGGACTCGCACATGCTACATCCCCAGCCCCCACATATGTGTCTTAATCCACCACAGACCACAGTTCATCAGCTTTCTCTGCTAGATCCCTGGCAGAACAGTGTCCACTGAAGAACATCGATCAATATCTTCTTGGACAGGGAACCATTGGTGGCAAACACAGGCCCATGGCTCCACCTCTGGCCAGCTGGTAACAGCTCTAGATCATGGGTGGATGCTCTGAAATATTCTGACTGTCAGTTAAACCCTGGGTTCCTACTCAGGATTCAAGGACAGCAAAATAGGAAAAAGGCATTTGGGGGTATGAGGCTAAAGCCAGGTCAGTGGTGAGTAGGAAGAAGATGCTAAACTGCAGAGACAAGGTTACCATGCTAGCCTCAGACAGCAGGCTTCCTATCGTACTATGGCAATCTGCATGGGGCCAGCCCAGGACTGGTTCCAAGACAGCAGCTGTTTGATGACTCCCTTATTAAGTCATGCAAGAGGTACTTGGAGGGGTTGTGTGGTAAGCAGAATAATGCCCCCCCAAATGTCCACATACTAAACCCCAGAACCTATAAATATGTCACTTTGCATGGCAAAAGGCACTTTGCAGATATGATTAAATTAAAGATTTTGAGATGAGGAGATTATCTTGGATTATCTGGGTGTAATCACAAGGGTTTTTATAAGGGAAAAAGTGAGGCAAGAAAGTAAGAGAATGAAATGTGATGACAGAAGCAGATGTCAGAATGATGCAGGTGGTGGCTGGAGGAAGGCCACAAGCCATGGAATGTGGACAGCCTCTAGAATCTAGAAAATAGAAGAAAACAGATGCTCCTCACAAGCCTCCAGAAGGGACACAGTCCTGCTGATGCCTGATTTTAGACCAGTGAAATCCATTTGGAACTTTTTATCTCTAGAACTGTAAGATATAAATTTGTGTGACTTTGAGCCCTGTTTGTGATCATTTGCTACACACAGTAGCAGGACGAAATGAACTGATAGGTATTCAGGGACGGCTGACCCAAACTCTATTTTGAGGAATTGGAAAAACAGGTTCTCATAATGGCACTTTTTTGGGGGATGCTTTGGAAGTAGTACCTGTGGAAGTCAGGGGGATGGATTCAATGATCCTCAGGCCTTCTGGTGACAATAATGAAACCACCCTTAAGTTTCCTACACTTCAACACTGCCGCCTTGGATTCCAGGAACAGAAATGCCCCTGTGTTAGGATTTTCACAGACTCCTGGGGCAGAGGATCAGCACATGCTGGACTCAGGGCTCCAAATCTCAAGTATGGCTCAGAGGCCAGAATGCCTAGCCGGGCTCAGGCTCCCAGGAACGGAGGGTTTTCCAAGCATTCTCATTGGATTTGAAGTCAGGTTTATCCAGTGTGGGAAATAAGAGCAACGCCTTAGAGACAGAATACATCAAACAGGACATTTAATTTGATTTAGGGAAAATGAGGCAAACATTTGAGAACCTAAATAACTAACCAGTAATTAAACTAACAACAGGAATGCCCTTGCACTACAACTCAGCGAGCACAGTGGCCTTTATGGACTATATTTACAAAGAGACCTGACAACATAATTAGTCCTGTAAATTTTACACAGCCTGCAGCTGAGGAATGATGGATTTTGTGTGTGGAGGATGAACAGGGAGAAATGAGGTGGATGAATTTCCATTTTCAGTAAATGAAATTAACACTACTTAATTAGTGAAGCTGACAAATAAATGATCAGGAAAGATTTAAATCCCTAAAAGTGTGTCTCTGGCCTGGGTAGACCCAGGGACAGGCCGGTACACAGTGGGACAGAGCAGAAATGGGTTTAGTGCTGGGACCTGGGGCCTGCCATTGGCCACTTTTGAAGGTGCTGTCCCCAGAGGGAGCCGAGGACAAGGCACAGTGACTCTCCTGCCCTTACAACAGGAGACCCTCTGGGAAGCTTCCTGCGCCATCTCCTGCGTGATACTTCAGGACGGTGCAGAGCTTCTAGGAGCTGTTCTGCCATTCCTGCCTCACAGGCCACGCAGAGTCCCTATTTCCCTGCTATGAACTGGCTAATGAGCTGGAAAGCAACCCTTCAGTACAGCAGGCTGACATAATTGCATCCTGGCAGCACTGAGGCAATCTCTTCCTGGATTCGCTCCCTTTGCGCTCCAACCTCCACCTGCTTTTACCTGCCGATGGCCTCTTCTTCCATTCTGCTGGGAACATGGAGCCTGGCTGTATGGAGGATTCCAGTCTCTGCCCTTTAAGCAGCCTAATGTGCTGGAACCTAGGGGCCCTAGAGGGGAGTTAGGGGTAGATGTCTCTGTGCTGTTGCACCACTCATTTTTTCCTACCTACTTGCTCCTGACCTGACTCTGGCCAATCTGTCCTGTCTCGAAGATGGGAGGTGTCAGTCTTCCACTTAGTGTGTATGTCTACCCCTACCAAAGTTTTATGTGGCTGGGTCACAGAATAAACACCTGACAATTCCAGGCAAAAGGAGGTTTAGGAGAGCTGATCTGAGCTTATCAGAATCAAATCCAGCAACAAACCCAAATTCTTATTCCAGTATTTGTCCTCATGAGGTAAACTAGTTATAAGGGGTTGGTATTTGGGAGCTTCCAAAGACTGTGATAGATGCTGATGAGACCAGTTGCTCCTCACAATACCTCATCCTGCAACTGGTTGCCCTCTGCCTACCTCAGCTTTGCACTCTTTCTTCCATAAAGGCAGCTGGGCATCTAAGAGCATGGGCCTCCCAGAGGCCAACTCAGAGCAAACATGTGAGCCAGCCCAGGCTCACTCTGTTCAGACCTCTGTAGGTTGTACTGAGATATGTAAGGCTCGATAATAGATGCTCATCTGAAAGTGGTCAACAACTCTTGTGCCAGTGACAGCAACAAATACCACTGCCACTGTCACTAGACCCTGCTGTCTGAGAGATTCCCCTCTGTCCTCCAGCCGCCTTACTTTGCTCAGGTCTGCTGAGGGTACTGCAGGGAAGCCAGGGGAAAGTATGACAGATAAATCAGCAATGATTGTCCTTTATGCAGGTGGCTTCTACAGCTCGCAGTGCATGTTTACTTCTTTTCTCTCATATGTACTTCACAATGACCCTGGGATGGCAGCTTGTCAGCCTCCCCACATCACCAGTGAGGAGAATGAAGTTCAAGGGTACGATAACAAGAGATGATCCTCCAGGGGAAGGTCCATAGCTGACTGTGGGTACCACTTGGGCTCCTGGATGTGGTTTAAGGGACCAAGGAAGGACAAAGACACCTTCCCATGTAAAGGCCTGCCCAAAGAGGCTACTGGGCCTGTTAAGATTAAGACTACCTATTTGTGGAAATATACACTTTGTTGCCTCTCATAAGGCTACGCCTTGGATAGCCTCCACATGACCCCAAACAGTGGACACTGCTTAACTCGGGGTGAACACAACCCCAAACAGAGGAAGCTGTTTAAACACTGAGGCTAGAACTGATGGAGTTTGTCCTCCCACCTTTTGTGAAGCCACCTCACCTCAGTCCTGGGCAGAGAGCCTAGGCTGAGAGCAACCTGGCAGACAAGGTCAACACCTAACCCTGGGAGGGCGGGCCCACCCAACCCCCAGGCCCTGTTGCAGGCCCAGTAGCTGTGGTGAAGGGTGAAGAATGTGCAGAGTTCCTTGCCAGAGGGGTAGGGCGCTTGCCGTTTGGCAGCAGCCCACCCTCAGGAGTGGGGACACAAAGCAGGCATTTAGGGCATCCTCAAAGGCAGCCCAGACCACAAGACTGGGAGCAGCTCCAAGGTCTCCTCCCTGAGAGGAATGAGAAACACCAACTCTCCTCCCTCTCCTGGGTCAAAGAATGGGCGGGCTGGTGATCTGAGGGACAGCGACCAGGAGCTTGTATGCCTGCCAGCCAGCAGCAGCTTAGAGTATGGAGAGGTTTTTCTGTTCCAAGAAGCTGATCCTCTCAGCCAGAGAACATGCAGTTAGCACTGGGACTGTGCCTAGCACGAAGTACAGGGCCCTCTCCAGTCAGGAAGGGGGAACACTGGGGCCAGCAGAGTTATAGGGGCTTCTGCCCCTACCACAGAACAAGAAGGAAAAGCAAACTGCCCAGACACAGTTGCCACGTGTGCTGCCTCCTGCCTCCTGTGGTACTGGCAGAGGCAGGGACACCTGGACAACAGCAGACTCCCAGGACACAGGGGCTGAAGGATGAACTGCACACAGTCACCCCACCTCACACTCGCCCTCACCCTTAGTCTGCCCCAGGGCCTGGTCAGGAAGGCCAGATGAGGAGGCAGGGCGAGGGCCTCTACAGCCCACAGGTGTGGTTACCTCTCTCCTTAGGAAGCCAACACCAGGTTTGCCAGCCTGTCTCATATGGGCCAGCCTTTCTCATATGGGTAGGATGTATCCTTGTCCTTCAATTCCTCCAACAGTTTCCCCTCAGGAGACATATGAGCTTCTGGGATAACTTACCAAGGCCTTTGAGGGCTGAGCCCCTTCGGCCGCCAATCATTTCCTTCCATATTTCTCAGGCCTCCACACTGAACCAGTGCAGACCCCTCTGCCAGAGCGCTCTCCCTTTCTCTGAGGCTCGGTAGGCATATTCAGCTCTGCGTATTCCTTCACATTGGCACTCATTGCCCATATGATGGTGAGTATTCTCTGTTAGACTGTGAGCCGCACCCCTGCACCCCCACCCCTCCAGGCAGTGACTGACCTAGTTATCTTTGTGTTCTTAAGCCTGGGAGAGAAATCTGCACAGAGTAGGTACTTAGCGTTTGCTGTTTGCAGGAGCAGATGAATAAACAGCCAGATCACTTACAGGAGCCATGTCCCACTGCAAACAGATCGTTATACTTTGGATTCCTGCAAAAGAAATATGAATAGGTTGGCACTGGAAATGAACATGGCCCTCCCATGGACATCAAGCCTTCCCATGGGCACTGGTTCCTAACTACACCACAGACATCTCCTATCAACTAACTGGAGACCTTGGACGATCGTGCAATCTCACAGGAATCCCAGTCCTCTTTTTGTCATACTTCCACGTGTTAGGTTCAAGGTGGTTTAAGTGCTAGAGAAGTGGCTACACAGGGCTTAGCATGCAGTGGGCGCGCCAGGGCTCCGGGCTTGCTGCAATGTCTGTACTCACCAGCAGAGGGCGGTGACGGCCAGGCGCTTGGCCTTGTCGTTTTGGAACTTCCAGAGCGGCAGCAGTGTGCCCTCCTGGTCCCGATATTCGTCAGCAGCATCCTCATAGTATTTAAAATCTTAAACATGGGTAGAGTCAGCCCTCAGACTACCATTCTGAGGCAAACCCAAGCCCACCATTTACTGTCTGCATCTCTACGGGCAACATGATAGGTAATCTTCTTTGTGTTTTGGAGAGGGAATAGTAATTGTAACTATCTCAAAGTGTTGTCGTGAGGAACGGTCATTGAGTTAATATATGAAAAGTACCTAGAAAAACTGCCTGGCACACAGTTAATTCTTTCTGGGTGTTAGCTATTGTTACTGTCATTGCTGTTCTTGGAGGCAAATTACAACACAGCAGCCAGGTGTCCCGCTTGTCCCCATGAGTTTCCCAGCACTTCAGAAGGCTCAGATTGGAGCAGCCAAATTTCAAGGGTTCTGCTGCCAGAGGCTGATTAGTAATTCCTTTCATTCTGCCTCTTAAATCCCTAAATGCAGCCCATCTTCTTTATTGCCAAACTTCACTATAATGAACCCGCCTGGATGCTCCATGGATTCCCCACACTCAACTTCGTCTGCTCTCAAAATTGTCTTTGCCTTCCATTTTATCTAGGTAGGGTAGGGTAGAAGCCCCATTCTTCCACTTGTCTAAACCAGAAACTTGGGTAATCCTTGATCTCTTTCCATCATTTCTCATATTTTCCCCCATTATCTTTCAACCTATTCACTTCCCTTTAAACCCATAGCCACTGCTCAGGTTCAGGTTCCAAAATCCATCACCTAGGTTATTACAACAGCCTTCTAACTGTTCTTCCTGCCTTCATAGCCCTCTTCCAGCTCCTGTCCCACAGAGCTCCCAGAGTGAGAGTAAACTATCTGCTCCCCACCCACTCTCTCCATCCCACTGAAATCCCCTCAATGGCTGTCCTTGAACAGGGGTTCCCTAGCCCAACCAAGGCTCCTGGCCACTACCTCTACATTACTTCTAGCCAGCTGTTCATGTAACCTCTATATCAATTAGGATCAGCAAATGAAGTTTTTCTTTTTTTTTCATTGCTTCTACATGCTTTTCCAGGTCTAAATATCCTTTTGCTCTCTATTCATTCCTGATCCAGATCAAATTCCTCCTTTTACTCTGCAAACTCTTCATTTTCTTTACTTCTTTTTCTTTCTTTCTTTTTTTTTTTTTTTTTTTCACCAGAAATCAAACTCAGGACCTTGCACTTGCCAGGCAGGTGCTGTGCCACTGATGTATATATCCCTGGCCTCTCTTTCTTTCTTTCTTTCTTGCTTGCTTTTTGCTTTCTTTCTTTTTCATTTCATTTCATTTTTTAAAATAGAGTCTCACTATATTGCCTGGACTGGTTTCAAACTCCTGGGATCAAGCTATTCTCCCACCTCCGCCTCTAAGTAGCTGGGACTTCTAGCTCAGGCCACTGTGTCAGCTTGTTTTGAATTTGGGTTCCTCCTCTATTCCAGCCCTGCCTCTTTTCTAATGAAACATCTGTCACACTGTCCTTTTGGCTATCTTCCCAACCACACACTCCTTATATTCATCTCTGGGTTGCCAGCACTTAGCACAAGGACAGCCACACAGCAGATGTCTAGTGACTGATCAAAGAATGCTGAGAAATTCAAGCTACAAAAGTGAAATGGTTCTTGGTCTTCTTTGCAAACAAGGATGACAATTAGAAGATGAACCCTCTTATCCAAATTGATCAGACAAGCCCAGGCATTGCCCTAGCCTTGCTCACAATACCCCACACCCTGAGGAGGTAGGATGGTATTTGAGCCTCGAAAATGTCTCAGGACAGCTGAGTGTGGTGGTGCACACCTCTAATCCCAGCACTGAGGAGGCTTAGACAGGAAAATTTCTGTGAGTTCAAGGCTATCTTGGGCTGCAAAGTGAGTTCAAGGCCAGCCTGAACTGCATAGTGAAACCCTGTCTCAAAAAGACACATACAAAAAGTCTCCAAACAAAAAAGATTCAAGTGGTCAGAAAGGCATGATCCTTGATCACATCAAAGATTCCTGGCCTTGGGGTAACTCTGAAAATACCTCATGTTAGAGAAGAGGTTAATTGGTAACACTTCTCTATTTTCACTTCGCCTTCATGATTACACTTTGCAAAAGGAAAAAAAATGGTGTGCAATTAACAAAAATCAAAGTTCAACGCATTTTTTAATGTGATTGTGTTCTTATAAATGAAAGTGGTTCATGGGCCAATTTCCCCATGGATATTAATCAAGTCTGCAGCCCTTTGGTGGGCCACTTGCAGAGCTGTATTTCAGGAAGCCAAGCTGTGTGAGTGACAAATTCATTCACAGCTGCTCTGTACTTTGACAGCTCTGAAAAGCACTCAAGGTCGGTTTCCAGCCTGAATGATAACGAGGGGGCTTGTTTAGGCTGCTGGTCTTGGCAGCCTTAGTTTCTGTGTCCCATGGGTGAGCAATGAGCATCAAGTCACCAAGGAGCCCTAGGCTGTCAGCAAAGGAGACCAGCCAGCAGCAAGGAGCTGCCAACTCTGGGGAGGCAGCTGCTCCGAATAAATGCACAACCTCTTAGGGAAATACAAGCCACTTGGGAATGTGCTGTTCATGCCATGGGAAGGATTCCGTTTCCCTGGCACTGTCAAAGACACCAGAATTTCCCAGGCCCCCGGGATTTAAGTGTTTCTGAATCAATGTCTTTCTTTGCCTCATCACTAATTAATCACCAGATCTTTTGAGTGTGTTTATTTGAAACATCTCTTCCAGCTCAGTGGCTCTATAGCCTAGTGGAGAAGTGATGAGGTGATGGATCTAACGGGCCTGTGTTCGAGTTCTGACTCCAACACTCATGGCTCCCACTATTTGTGTAATATCCCTCCTGAGTTTCTCATCTATAAAATGGAGATAATAATAGTATTCACAGTGTACTCATCCTGAAAAAGTTAAATAATGCAGTATATGTAAATTGCATAGCACAACGGCAGTACTAGTCTTTCACTATTATAAGTGCCCTTTTTTATTTGTCCCCTATGATGCAGGGTGCCAAGCCTCATTCCATTCCACACCTTCACCTCTGTCCCTCTGTCCTACCCAATCACAGCTTCCTTCAGCCTTGTTCTCACCGGCTATGTCCCTGTCTGGCAGATTCTGTGTCTCTGAATAGTCTGCAGAGAGAGCTCAGATCCCCTGTGGTATCCAAGGCCTTTCATATACTGAATTCAACTGCCTCTCCAGCATGAACTCTCACCACTTCCCAGCATCCTCAGAGCTGGAATCTAGCTCTGCTGTTCCTGAAGCTTTCCTTGACTACTCTCACTCATCTTTTATCTTCCAGTTTCACTCCTTGAGGAGTCCCAGAGCAGTATCTATCTCATGCATTCTGGCTTTATAGCATCCCCAAGCTGACCGAGTGGAGAACAGAACACAGGATGAAGAAGTTTAAGAACTAGATTTGGGTCCTTCCTGACACTTTTCAGTCAGGTAGCCTTGGCCTTAGCTGATGTGTGTGCAAATCAAGGGTGAACATCCCTGCTCTGCCTGCTTCCTTGGATTGTTAGGAAGACAACATGGTATCACTAATGTACAGGTGCTTTTAATATCATTGTCTGATCTCATCACTACAGAGAATCATTGTCCTCTGCTAGACCATTGTTCATGGTTGATTTGCAACATCTCATCTTCTCAATGACATCCAGAGAGAAGGAAGGGACTTTTTCTCCCCTGCATCTATAGAATATAGCATGAGACACTCAAATATGAGCTTTTAATAAAGTATTTCTAATACTGTCGCCTTAAATCTTACCTTGAGCAACATCATCATATGTATTCTGGTTGACCATGCGCTCCACAATTTTAGCAGCTTGGGACACTTTGGTGATATCATCACTCTGTGGAGATACAGAAGCCATGTATCCTCATAAACCAGCACCTGGCAAGGTCATACACCCTGAGATGGGCCTCAAACTTGCAGTTGGTTCAACAATGCCTCCTGTCAAACTTTGTAACTGTACCCCTGCCTGGCTCGAGGTCCAGTTCAGAATACCACCACCTTCCAGAAACCCTTTCCTCTCAGATCGTCTAAGCCACTTTATCTGACCCCTGGACAGAGCCTGCTTCACATTCTGAATTTGTTTTGGAGAAGACATGTCTCTGAGCACAAGATAAGGTATAGAAAAAAACCCAGGCAGGGTATTGGAGGGGACAGCAGACAATGATAGATGGGAGACTTCTTTGGTGGGACAGAGAGGTTTTGTCAGTTCAGGAAATGACAGACTTTCACTAAAGGCTTCAGAGATCTCTTGGTCTAACCCTCTTATTTAGTTACAGATTGAGGAAGTCATTGAGACCCAAAGAGGGGAGAGGTATCCTTGCAGAGGAGCAAGAGGCAGAACTGAGACACCTAATCCCAGGGCCCTGCTCACTGCCTAGATCAAAGAGAGAGCAGGAAGTTTCATATCAGGGAAAATGACTCATTTTGAATGAAGAAGCACTAATCTCATTGTGTGAAATTCTGTAAATCTACAGTGCAAACCATTGTAATCTAATGTAAATTAATGTAAACCTATGTAAATTCTATAAATCTACAATGTAAACTTGGTGGGTTAATAGAAGAGCAAAGAGTTTGGGGCTAGCAAGACAAACCCAAAGAGTTTAGGGAACATGGGAGGTTGATAGGGCAGCCCTTCAGAATATGCCAGGGGGCCAGACCTATGGGTCCTGAGGAGTGGTAGTGGCAGACAGTGGTAAGAGAATAGGTTCTAGAGCCATGCAGACCTGCATTTCTATCCTATCCCAACAAACAGGAGCTGGATGGTACCCTTGAACAAGTTACTCAACTTTTCTTGAGTTGCAGATTCTTATGACAAAGTGAGGATGGGTGATAGTATCAGCCGTTATAGGGTTATTATGAGAATTAAATGCAATGAGGGACATGTTATGATTTGACCTGGTCTCTGGTAATGATGGTAGAAGTGTAGCATCAGAGGAAACAAAGCAAAGTGGGGGACTTTCTTTTCTGTTTTTTTTTTTTTTTTTTTTTTTTTTTGACAGAATCTCACTATGTACTTCAGGACTGGCCTTGAATTCACTATGTAGCGCAGGCTGACCTTGAACTTGTGGCAATCCTCCTGCTTCAGCCTCTTGAGTGCTGGAATTATAGGCATGTGCTACCATATCCAGCAATATAGAAGCTTATAAAGTTGCATCTGGGAAACTATCCTTTGATGGCCTTTTGCCACACCTCAGACTGACTCCAAATTTATATCAGAAAATAGATCAAGGAGGACAGACATTGGAGTCTTATAATTGTAGTCCTTAAAATTCATATGGTTCCAACAACTTTACCTGCTCCCTGACCCAAAGCACAATTCTCTTCCCTCAGCAGTTGCCTGCAAAATTTGACTGTCTCTCTGTAAGACAGTGCTTTCTGTGATCAGATGGCTAAAAACATGTCTCCCTAAGCCTTCCACCTATGGTCTTCTATCTGTCTTCCTGCCACACGGAATGATGCATATGATGATAGCTCCTCTGATGTGGCAGTTGTAGCAGAATAGTGCCTCGATTAGGTCAGCATTTCCTACAATGGCCTCTCTCAAGCATTGTCAGCCATGGCATAGCATATCAATAGTAACCACCATCTGTTGACCAGTAGCAGGCAAGAGCCGTGTTAGGGACTATACATACATTATTTTAGGTTTTCACAATAATTTCGTAAAGTAAATATCATTAAAATGGTTTTACAGATGAGGAAACTGGAGTTTCAGAAAACTCCAGGTAACAAATGGCAACACCATGATATAAATTCATGTCTATTGACTCCAGGGCCTATGCTCTTGCCCTACATAGACAGCCAGTCCCCTCTCATCCCCTCTTCTGGTTCTAGAAGCCTCAGGGCTCCAGATGTGTCCAGATGAGGAAAGTATGGCAGGTGCCCACCTTCCTTCTTCTTGATTCTACACTATGTGAGCAGCCACATCTCTTTATTGGTTCTAACTGAACTTGTGGCCTCTGAGCCTTTTCCCCCACTCTTGCCTGCATTCATAGCTGTGCATTCACACAATCACTAATGAAACTGAGAACTGAGGCACCTGATGATACAGAGTATCATGAACTTACTGTCTTTTATTTCCTCCTACACACCTGAGTTTTAGACCATCCTAAACACACCTCAATCTTTGAAAAAAAGGTACTGCTACTCTGCTCCAGCACTAGGCCTAGGGAAAGGGAAAGATAAAGGCCACTCCCATTCTATTCCAAAGTCTGGCCCAGTACTTGGGATCCCAGTTAGAGCTCAATTTTTGGGGGGACAGGTTGCACTTGAGGCATGGATGTACATTATTCTCCCCAGTGTCCTGCCTCCACTGTGGCTTCCCGGCCCAGAGGTCTGGGATCTGACTATATCATAACCTTTCGTGCCAGTCAGGCCAGAAGAGCCCAGTGTGGTAGATGGGAGCAGGGAATTCCTCCCCTTTGAGGGTATTGTACACCAACTCTGGTAGGGCTTAGACCCAGGTCAATTTCCAGGCTCAGTAACAGGAAGTTTTTTCCAGTTCGTGGGTCTTAATGGTTATAACTGACGTTTCTTCAACCATAAATCTCAGCACTGAGCCCATAGTGAAAACTCAGTTCTTCACATGAACCTGACCCAGGTCAAAGGGTCCTCTGAAGATTCTAACCTACAAGGAATGGTGCAGGGGAAGTCAAGGATCTGAACAGAACAAACCTCAGGACAGAGGTTCCATCTTTCACCTTAGAGTTCCTTTACCCAGTGTGGCCACGATCACTGAGTGCCTGGTCAGTGACTGAATGAAACTTAATGGGGACAGTTCCTAATAAGGGAATGCTTAAACTTCCCCTCAGATGTGACATCATCAGGGTCATAGAACAGAAAAATGAGAGGAAGTGAGAACATCTCAGACAAAGGAAGCCGAACTTCCTTTAATTGCTCGGCTTTTCTTCTGGAATGAAGCAGTGCTTGCCCTGAGCCGCCTTGGGAGCTCTCCGAGGTGCTGAAACCAGCCCCCAGTTTCCTGTGAATCTCTTCCATTTCAAGTCATACATCCTGATCTCCACAATGGAACTCTGGCTCCTGATTCAGATGTTGTACTGTCAAAGGGACAAATGTTCCCCTTCTTCATCTCCCCAGGATGACCCTCTCCACAGTGGCTTCCTAAAGTTGCATTAGTGTAACTCCCAGACTGACCTCAAACATATGTTGTCCACAAGCTGATAAGTCCCCCATCATGATTTTTATATTGACTCCCACATGGATACTCATAGGAATTCCAGTCCAGAATGACCATCCATTGACCTGGCATTGATGATATTTCTAACCACCTCTGACCTGGTTCCTGGCCTTGAAGACTCACCCTAAGTATCAGGCACTGTTAAACCCAGGGACTGACAACAGAAATGAAGGGGCTCTCAGAATTTATCTACTCCCAAACTCCAGGAATGTGGTGCCTTACCCCACCCTAACCTAGATGGACCCCCTAGCTCTTCCAGACTGTATATGATGCCTTCAAGAAACTCCATGTCTTCCATCATCCCTTAGCTCAGTCATTTTTAATCCCTGCTGCCCTCCAGACCTAGATCAAAATGGGAAGAGGTATGGAATGCTAGAAGTAATTGTAGCTCTCCTCATATCTCCCCCAAGGAAAGAACAATTCATACCTCAACATTGTCCATCTTTTCAAGTATCTGTGAAACCCCCCAGACATCAGGGCTTCTGTATACCTATGAACCAATGGTCCACTCGGACCTTCTGTGATAGCGCCTAGGATGCCCCCAGCAAACCTGGGACTCCATAGATGTCAGTTTCCTCAAGGCCAGCTTTCCCGTTTTTTTAGCCACTGGAGTCTTTGTCTTCTCCTTCTCTTTGATCTTTTCCTGCTTCTTGAGCTCCTCTACATAGGCATCATAGATCTCCCACTAGGTATAGGCAAGATAAGAGAGTCACCACATGGGACAACCTTCCCCCAGCCAGCTCCTCTTCAGCCTTCAGATCTTGGGAATTTGGTGTGTTAAGTCTTGCCACATCCCTCCACAACATCCTCTGCTCACTCCATTGTAATTATGTATTCAACATCTATCTTCCCTGCCAACCATCATTTCTGGAAAAGAAATGAAGGAGCTCTCAGAATTTATCTACTCTAAACCTCAGGGTCTGGGTCTTCAGTTGGAGATCAACCATTTTTCTAGACTACACCCTCATTAGACAGAACAAATGAGAAAATATCAGGCTAGCTCACATTTTTGTACATGTGATTTAGAAGACTGAATCAGGAAATTTTAAAAATATCTCCTTCCATGGAGATGGGATAAAGATAATGGCTCTGGCTATCTATAGCACTGACCATACCTCAGCATTAAAAGGAGATAACATGTAAGCAAACCCCTGCCGACTGCATTTGAAGAACAGGAACTCAAAGGATAGCAGCAGCGGAAGCAGGAAGAATCTGGAGCTGGTAAATGCCATAGATCACACAGAGTGCTCCCCAGAGCTGGGCAGTCACTGCCACCTGGAGGCCAGATAGGCACACCTTACATTTAAAAACTTACTGACTAGTACTCCATACTGCAAAGCATTCAGCATTTGTTATCTCATGCAGAGTCCTCCAACAGCCCTGAGGGAATGTTTGTCATTCTCTTCACAGAAATGGAGGCATCAAAAAAAAACTAAGGCATGGTTTGGTCAGGGCCCTACAGTAGAAACAGCAACCGGGTGTGGTGGTGCATATCTGTAATCCCAGCAGTCTGGAGGTTGAGGTAATAGAATCATTGCAAGTTTGAGGCCAGCCTGCACTGAATAGTGAGTTTAGGGCCAGCCTGAACTACATAGAAGAACCTTGTTTGGCTGGTTTTGTCTTACAAAACCAACCAAACAAACAAAAGGAACAGCAAAGCTGGCCTGAGCTCAGGTTTTCCTAACCCATATCCTGTGCAAATCAGCATGGCCATCTGTTACGGTTTGTGTCTGGGTGTCCCCGCAAAGCCTCATGCAGTCATGGAGGTGGCTGAGTCTATAGTGTTTGTGACTGGTTCATTATCTAGCGCTAGGATTGGTGGCATGAGTGCTGCACCCACTCAGGGGCGGGTAGCCAGCCTACAATATAAGGGAGGGAAGGAGGCATGCTTTCCCTTTTTGCCCTTTTCACTGTTGTTGCTTGCAGCTGCCATGAATGACTGCCCCTTAGTCACACCACCCTGCCTTGGAGCCAGCTGAACATGGGCCGAATCCTCCCAAAACTGTTAGCTAAATAAACCTGGCTTTTCTTCATTTTGGGCATCAGGTATTTTGTTTCAACAATGAGAGAAAAGTAACAAAGACACCATTCAAGAGGACTTGAGGAGGAAAGAAGAGGGTCTGCAGGAGTACTGTAGGCTCCTGGGAGGACAGAATGAAAGTGCTAACACTTTGCAGTCAGGCACAAGGTGCCAAAAGTGCCAGAGAGGCCACAAGAACAACCATTCTCTCCTAGTTCTGGAGGAAGCTTTACACTTTGGACAACCTTGTGCTGTGGACATGTCTGGTCCAGAGCTCTCTGTGTGAGACCTACTGTCTTACATGTGTGGTGTTCAGGATTGGATGCTCAGGACAATGAACAGGAAGTGGGTAGATAAGTGGGACAGGCTGCCATAGGACTCCTTAACTGGCCAGTATCTCCTTTGCTGTTGAATGCAACAAGGACGCATGGGAGTGGGGATGGTGGTAGGTTTCAGGTTGACCCAGGATCTCACCTGATTGGCTGTGGCTGAAAAGTTTGTCCTGGGAGGAGGCTCCATCTGGCATTCTCGGTCCTGAAGAACAATGACAACAGGAAACCCACAGAAGGCTCTCACTTGTTCTCACTTAACCCAATAGTGCATCTTTGGGAGAAGCACTTTGGTTGCAGCTGAGGAAAGGGCTGGGGAAGTAAAGAGTAGCCTGGGCAAAGGATTGGATGATGTATGCAAAATTTCCATTTTTTCCATTTGGGCTCCCTTCAGAAAAAGACTAAGTCATAAAGCAAGAGCGATGACGCTTGATTGTGTCAGTTTTTTTTTTTTTTTTTGCGGCACCGGGGATTGAACTCACAGCCTCGCGCCTGCCAGGGCAGGCGCTTAAGCCACTGAGCCAAACTCCCAGCCCTGGTTTTTTGAGGCAGGGTCGCATTATGTAGCTCAGGCCGGCCTTGCGCCGCGTTGTAGCCCAAGCCGGCCTCGAACTCACAACGCTCCGCCTACCTCAGCCTCCCGAGTGCTGGGATTAAAGGCGTGCGCCACCACGCCCGGCTGATTGTGTCAGTTTTAACCAAGATAAATTTCAAGTAGGGGATGGTAAGATCTATAAGAAGTTAATCTGCCACCTGATT
>RJWM01016574.1:0-45121 GCA_004363535.1 Dasyprocta punctata
AAGAAATATCTTTCATTTTAAAACATAATGATCATTTTATATGAGCACATTTCACAGAATTCCTGAGATGTATATGTCAACACATGAAAAATATTAGCAAGTGGTTCTTTTTCTAAGAAATTTCTCTTATTGCATGAAAACTATATAAATACAGATAACCTCTGAAAGAATTAGACCTATCTTATAAGAATGGGTACTGTCTAAAACATCTCTCAACTGTCAAAAGTACCCTAATCCCCAATTTGCTACCATCCTCCTCCTCTGTGGTAATCCAGCAGCTTAGTTTTCTATGGTTTCCTATGTTATCAAGCTAAGAGAGTCTTTGATTTTCTTGCAAGAGCACAGGCCCATGTAGATATCAAGTCAAACAAACCCGAGAAGTATAAGACTAACTTCACTTCCTCTACTTCCTTTAAATAATGCTGACATGATTTCCTGCATGTTTTATAAGCATTGTATTTATTAAGTGAATTGTTAAGCTCTCTACATAGCAGAACTTATGAACAAAACATTTGTGAACCAAACTTGCCATTTGGTTTCAGATACCTTTGTTTTTTTTCCTTTTATCTCCTATATGGTTGCATATGGTTCATCATATCAAATATCTACTTCAGCCCAATTGGTAACTCAGTTTTTCCTTTCCCAAGCATAAATGATTTAGAAAGAGTATTCCCTCCTTAACTCCCTCACGTAAATTTGCAATGAAGTACCTACTTTGGAAGATAATTTATTTTTAATGACTGATGACATTTAAGTTATGTAGGCGAAATCAAAGAAAAAACTGCATTCTGTTTCAAGAAAGCAAATTTCCCCAAACAACAGAGCTATGATTTTAGAAGGTATAAAAGCACCAGAAATGCCATGCTGAATTAGACTAGAGCACACTGGATGTATGCTTCTCAGTGCTACAGCTGTGACAAAGATGGAAGTGGCACTTTGTGGGTAAGTGTGGGAGGGATGTGCCCTGCTGACAATGTAAATAGCTCTGACTTCTACTCAATGACATGTTGAAACCATCATCCAAGTTTATAGCTAAGTCTTTCTTGGGGCTTACGTTTATTTTCAAGTCTGCACCAGTTCTCAAAATAAAGTTTCTTACTTGCCACCTGCTATGTAAAGTAGTACTCTCATTTACTTGTTAAAGCCACCTTCTTCAAACTTTGAGGGGTGCCTCAAATTCTAATATTCCTGCATTTGGAGGAGTAGTCTTACTTCTGTAACTCACCCATGTCTTTTTAATATTTTATACTTCCCTAAATCATTATTAATCATTAATGTTTCTAGATGATTTCAGTTAAACAACTGATTGAACAAAGCAATCAGTATTCATTTAAATTATTTCTATGTTTCAGAAGTTTTATTCAAATTCTAGAAATACATAGGTAATATCTGGACTTGAAAGCAGTTTAAAAAAGGCTTCATCCATGAGTTGGAAAAAGGAAATGTCAAAATGAATTGATACCGAATAAGCTGTCATTTGTCTATCAAGTAGATGATCAGGAAAACTCAATTCAGCAAACATGCATTGAGTATCTACGGAGTGCTAGTATCTTTTTGAATCATGAGGAGCAAAGATTAAATTAAGTGTCTCTTCTTCCATGTCTAAAGGTGTATTTGATGACACAGTCGCCATGGGCTCCTCTACTTTGGGAAAGGGACAAGATGGACTTTGTAGGAAAGGAGACACCTGAGAAGGAGAAGCAGGAGTTATAATGGATGAGAAGTGTCCCTGGAGAGAAATATCTGTTACAGAGCTTGGAACTGAAGGACAGATGAGCCATGAAGTAATTTGAACTAGTTGGAGCCTAAGGTTGCTGGGTTGGTAGCAGCAAGATAATAGAAGGCACTACAGATGGGGATAGGAGTTGAGGCCTAATGAAGAGAATTATACGTACGCTGTTATTTTTCTGCCCAAGTTCCATAGCTTTGGTAAAACTGGAAATCTGGATAATGAAGACGATGGATTTTCTTTAAAGCTTTCAAACTCCAGGCTACCAAGCATAGTTTCCTTGCAGAAACTGTGATAAGCGGTGTTGCTGATAATTCACTTGATTTTGTTTCTGGATCTCTGCCGCCTTCAAGGTACTGTCAGTGGAGGTGATGGGTGGTCATTACCGCTTGTGCTCCCAGGTCTCCTGCACTTGGTCCTCACCTCTACTATACCACTGGCCCACCCTGAATGCAGAGTCTAAACTTTAGGGCTTTTTGTATGCATATATTGGTTTTCACTGTTAAATCGGTTTTGTTTTGCAAACTTAAAATATTGTAGTATTTACGTAACATTTGTATATGTTCATACAATTCAGATAATTGCCATTTTTAATTGAGTTTAAATGATATTTTATGACCCTCTATTTTGTGAGAGACGCTGGTGACACAAAATGAATGAATCCCTTAAAGAATCCAATGTAGTAGGAGAAATGGGCCCAACTGGATTGAGAAGTTTGGTGCTTCTTTAAGTTTATAGTCACTAACCTCAAATTGCCTGACAGTCCTGTATTTCTCAATTAACTTGCTGCACTTAGTTGCACAGTGACTCCTTCAAATTACTACTCTTCCAATCCCTTCTCTCAATAAATTTTTCTACTACTTCACAGAAAAAAATTGAAGATTTCTTACTGAACCATTTCAAATAATACCAAATCTGTATGCCAGTCTACAGCCTAACTTAGTAGGTATCCTTCCTATCTGGGTTCCAGCTATGAACTGAACTGAATCTTTTCCTTTACTCTCATAGGTCCCTCTGCTATCAGTTTTCTTAGATAATGAGTTTCTCTCTTTACAATATTTCTGACTGCTAGGGACAGCACGATTGGACTTATACCACGTTTGCATCGCACTTGGATTAGATGTAACTTCTTGCCCACAGAAGCGCTTCTAATAGCCATGAAATATGTCTTTCCCAAGGACTATAAATAAAGTGAGCCTCACACTTCATTAATGAATCCTTCCTCTTAATATCCCAAGTGATGCAAATGCTAAAGGTACAGTATTTCACTGCAGGTTGTGTGACCTTTTATGTAATATACCCTTTAAGTAAGTGGGTTATGGTCTTGTGATTAATGTTGCTTGATGTTCACACTGAGAAAATTGGGAGGGTGTTAACTGCCTTAAGAAACCCAAAAGCTTTTAGGAGATTTTGTGCTTCATGCACATAACATCAACTAATTTGTTATTCTATGAATGGAATGCCCATAATTTAATTTTCACTGACAAATAGTGGCTCCAAACTGTTAGGAACATAAGTAGCACACAGCAGTTGAACTTTAGTTCTATGAAACATGTCTGAAAAATAATTTTATTCATGATTTTCTTTTTTGGTAAATTTCCTTGGAGATCTTTTAATTGTTTTCTCCAAGTGTCATAAGATGTGCTTCCAATTTAAAGAGATCATTTCTGGCTCATAATACCTGCACTCATTTGTAAAAAGAGCTCAAAGGAAACTTGCAAAGGAAGAAGCCACCTAAGGACACTTTAAACTGCCTTTCCTATGGGATCAGTTATTGATTAATATGGAGTTTGAATATGGAGATAAATTGAAGTGAGATCAGCTAGTATGTGAATTCCTATGGAATTTACAATCCAGCTCAATTGTCTTTCCAAGCAGAATGAAATTATTAATCAGATCTGCAGATTGTTTCCATTGTTACAGTCCTATTTAGATTTTAGGGTAAACTGAGCCCAATGTTTTCTTGTTTTGTGACACAGCCTGTTATCATCATCACTGCTGCATCATCATCTTTGCCATATTCTGTGTCTATGCTGTGTCAAATGCGTTATCTGTATACATTTAAACCAGCCCCTGCAAAGTAAGTATTAATTTGCAATTAATTCATTTTCTACTTGGTAAGTGATAAAACCCACACAGGAACTTAGGTCTGAATAATTTAAAACATCTACTCTACTCCTGTCTTCCTCCTCTATGTATCCTGCCTGCTAACCCTGTTCCTGTAGCTTCTATATATCTGTTCACTTTTTCCTAAAGTGACAGGAAATAGAGGTGCGATAGCAGTTTCTCGATTTTCAAGATTAAAAATAAACTTGAAAATTCAACAATTAGCAAGTGAGAAAAAGTAAGGGTAATTTTAGTGGTCCAGAAATATCTGATATTAAAAATTATTTTTTATTTAATAGACAGAATTCAAAGAGTTGGAGTATAATTAAGACACCTATAAAACTATAGAATATAAAAGGCAATTTACATTTAATACCACCAAGAGAATAAAAGTATAGCATCAACTTTCTAAAAACCTCTCAAGGTAAATAATATCTTTTCTTTAGAGTTATAATCTGTAAACTAAATGAAAGCAGGTTTTTTTCCTATGTGCTTGTTGGTCTTTGTATTACACTGAAGTCTTTGCTGTGAGATCCTCTATAAATGTGCATGCTCAACTTTTGATAAGCCTCTATGTGTATTTCTTAAAAGCCTAAGAGAGAATCATAAACTCAGAGACTCAAGGACTATTTGGTGATGCAGTGAATGGCAGACATTGCAGCGTGTCTGAACACCTATCAGGTCACCTGATGCAAAGTTGAAACTGTTGTTTTTGTGACTTTCAACTTTTAATAATTATGTTTTGGGGGAATTTTTCTTTTAGTATTTAAGTATATCCTTGGAAGACATAAGAGATCCTTAGATAAAAGATATAACTTCTCATAAGAGATCTGGAGGAGAGATAAATCACTCTACACTTGAAAATGGGAGATTTGCCAGAAGAGGCTGGTGCTTAGATGCAGGGGAAAGCAAAACCTGTTAATTGTTGAGTTTGTCATAGAAATGTGCAAAGTATGATTTTTCTCTAGGGAGGCCAAGGCTGAAGAAGGATATGGGATAGTACAGGCTTAAGAAAAAAAAATAGACCCTCCAGGAGGCAGAGTGTCCTTTTAGAATGAAGTCCCCAATGCAGTCCTAAGAGACCTGACCTCCCACAGGCCTTGTGTCTCAAGGAGCCAAATGGTAGCACACTTAGCAATGCTCACATGTTATTTTTCCAAGGAAAGAAAACTGCTTCATTTTTGCTAAAACTTGATCTTAATTGTAATGTATACCACATATGAATTGGGGAAACCTCCACACTTTATTAAGACAGCATTTCACAATGCCAAACTCATGGTGAAGGGCTTCTTGTTTTGGACACAGGACCTGCCTACTCTAGGCGTGAGTATGCAGTCATATCTGAGGACTTCTATCATTCCGGACATTGTGAAGCCAACCAAAGAGAAAACTTGGAATGACTTGAGTCCACACTATGTGATGAGACAAATTTGTTTCATCATTTTCAGGAGTGAGTTTTGGATGAGTTTACAATCTCTCTGCTTTTGCAATTACTCCATTTGTAGATTGTGCATAAATAATAGTTTATTATTTTTACTGTTGAATGAAAGGGACAGAGTGCTAGGACTAGCCTGGAACACCAATACTGATTTTAAAAGAACTGGTAGAGTTCTGACTTACATTTGCAGTTCTTTCCCATTGAGACATTGCCATCAACTGCCTTTGTGTTCTTTTCTGCCTGGTTCTTGCTGGCTCCTACCTCAGCTGAGGACTACTATATACCCACACACTCCTGTCCCACTCCCTGGCTTCAGGGACTTTTGTGGTCCCTGAGTAGAATTGCTCTTGCAGTGCTTCCAATGCTAAATAAGCAGCAGTTATTTCTGAAAGGTGATTTGTTTTCTCTCATCTGAGTCTTCCATTTTATGTCTGTCTTCTTTCCTATTTCATTGAGGGAATGAAAAGATTTATTTAATATATATTTTCAACTTTTAAATGCATCTTATTATTTGTCTTCAAGATATGTAGTGTAATTAAAATAAATTATTAGTATGTTTGCAGTATATAATGATAACATTCATTGTGAGGATTTGGTGCATATTCATTCTTTTTACTTTCCCTTCCCCTTTACTCCCTCTATCTCTTGAAGGTATATAGAATTTTTTTTTTTTGTGGCACTGGGGATCAAGCTCACAACCTTGTGCCTACCAGGCAGGCTCTTAAGCCACTGAGCCAAACTCCCAGCCCTAGTTTTTCGAGGCAGGGTCGCACTATGTAGTTCAGGCTGGCCTTGTGCTCACGTTGTAGCCCAAGCCAGCCTCAAACTCACAATGCTCCACCTACCTCAGCCTCCCGAGTGCTAGAATTAAAGGCATGTGCCACCACGCCTGGCTTAGAATAATGCTAAACCATATCTATCTATCTATCTATCTATATCTTTACTACAGTGAAACAAATGAACATATCTATCATTTCACATAATTACATTTTTTGTTTTTGTGGTGAGAAGAGCTAAAATCTATTCATTTAACACTGATAGCATTATCTAGCATCCTCAAGGTGTACCTTAGATAGCTGGGCTTGTTCAACCTATATTCATGGCATAATAAAAATATGGTGAATATTTAAATTAAAAATCAGGAAAACTTATTATGATAACAGTCATATTACTATTAATCTCCTTCTACATAGTCCCTCTCAGTTTGAACACATTTATCCTTTTGTTCTTGAGACTTCAGAAGCATTCTGGAAGTCCTCTCCCCAGTGTCTTCATGCCTGCATGGATGTTTTAAATTAAAAATTTTCAGAAATTTATGTCAACTAAAAACATTACAGTGTGTCCTCACCCATCATATTCATAGTCCTGGTACCATGCAACTTTTGGCTCTTACCTAAAGTCAAAATGATCATAGAAGGTAAATGTTTTGAATCTATTCTGGACACTGAAGTGGCCATGACAGCACAACTAAAGACACTTATGAAGGATGTTGTAGTCAGGATTTACAAGGGAAAAGATTTAATACAGGACATATAATTTATACGATCTTTTTATAATATTCACCCAAAGAGTCAAATGCAAAAGAGTGCAGGTACTCTGGCCACAAACTAGACCCCAAGAATTCAGCTGAGGATCCATATCCCATGGCAATATCCACCACAAGTCCAACTGAAGACCTAGAGCCCATGACGATGCCCCTACAAGTCAAACTGGAGGCCTAGAGCCTACAACAATATCTCATGCAAGTCTGAATCAAGGATCTACACTGGGAAGGCCCAAAGGTCAGTGGTGGAATCTAGAAAGTCTGTGCCAGTGGGATGAAGGATTTGTGCCAGCAGACTGAGGGATCTGCACTGGAGTCACTCAAAGTAAGGACTAGAGCTCACTCAAAGAGAAACGCAGCCATCCTCAGCGACAGTGAAGACCCGAGATCCTCTGATCATGAGAACAGTTGAGGTTATATGAGGAAAGAGCAGCACGACAAGCTTATCTGGGAGAGTCAACAGCACATCATGTTCCCCTCTAGTTTTCTTTTTATGTTGTTGGCAACATTCCTCAGGTAGGCCTTCCCCACCCAGCGCCATGCTGATTCAGTTCAGCTGGGTGTTACAAGTTGATCATTAGGTACTCCACCACAGAGGACTTTTAGAAAATGGCAAGAATGGTGGGATAAGTGTATTTGAAGTAAGGGGAAATATCTTGGGAGAGATTAATGGCAGTATTATGTCTTTACTGTAATATATATATTTTTAAATTTAAACATTCACCATAGTTTTTGATCATATTGCTTTTCTCCGACTTTGTATTCTCTGAACTACATATATCCATCTTCCACCAAAACCCATGGTAATCACTGCATTATTCCCTATCTGTGTGTCTGTCTTTTTCTTTTTTAGATTTCACATATAACTGAGATCATGCAATATCTTTCCAAGGATGTTATGGCTTATATCTAGAAGTCCCTTCAAAGCCTTAGGCATTGATAGGCAAGGCTTTTGGGAGGTGACTGGACCACGTGGGTGTGATACTGGATTAGTCTCCTGATAAGTTCATAGTTGGGTGTGATGTTGGGAAGTGAAAATTGGTGGGAAGAGGTGGGTCACTATGAACATGGCCTGGATATAAATATATGTATTTTCTCTCTTGATTGCTAATACTTCCTGCCTGTCTTGCCATGAGCTCTTTCTCATCTGCCATTGTGCCCTGCCTTGGAGCCAGGTGACTGCAGACTGAAATTTCTACAAACTGTGAACCAGAATTTCCTACTTTAGACTGTGGATATCAGGTATTTTGTCCCATCATCAAGAAACTAAGACAGAGCATAATATTCTCCGGGTTTAGTTATGAGGTGGTAAATGACAAGATACCATTCTCTTTTGGGGATGAAATATATATATATATGTATATATATATATATCAGTTTCTTTATCCATTCATGTGTCCAGGGACCTTAGATTGCCTACCTTAAAATTGTGGATAATGCTTCATTGAACATGTGAATGCAGATGTCTTTAAAAGATGGTGTTTTCTATTTTTAATTTATTTAGAAATCTCCATACTGTTTTCCTTGATGGTTGGATCAATCTATATTCCCAAACAACCATGTACTAGGTATCTCTTTTTTTCATGACTTCAACTACTTTCTTATTAATTTTCTGTCTGGCTGATCTCTCCATTGTTGAAGTTAGGTATTGAAGTATCCTCCCTAGTGAATTGCTATTTATTTCTTTCTTCATGTCTATTAATATCTATCTTATGTATTTTAATGTTCCAATATTGGGTGCATAAATATTTACAATGTTTATATTCTCTTGATGAATTGATCTCTTAAAGTCCTTTAGTGGAAAAGTGAGCAGAACTAGGAATACTTGAATTGGCTCTTCTGTTGAAGTTATTCAAGGGATATTTCTTATAGATTATTTCATGCCTGGTGTGGAAAAGATTAGGGCTTTGCAAATTTCATCACACATATATGTAATTCAGGAGAATCATGTTAAAGTGCAGATTTGGATGCATTTGTTCTGAATCAAAAGTGGGGACTTTATATCAACAGAATCTTTCCACCATGATACCAGTTCATGAACTATAATCTGAGTAGGCCACACTAATATGCTGGCATTGAGTTCCACAATGGCCAATAGTAGGCATGTTATGTTTTTAAGCAACAAAATACTATGTATATTTGAATTTTTCTTTTTAAATTTCATGTGAATGAGGTCATGCAATATTTTTCTTTGTGTGTGGCATAACTCACTTAGCATAAAGTCCTGTATTTACTTCATCACTTTTTAAACTATGTTGGGAACATCAATAATATTCAAAGCTCTGATATGCTTTCTCTGAATAAATAGCATGGAGTCTATGCTAACATACAGATTTATAAATGTCAGACATTAAGGATAAAAGGAGAAAACAGAAAATTGGGTGCATCAGTTAATACAGAGAAACCTCTATAAAGAGATCTTTGGAACTCAGCTGGAAAGATTCAGTAAACGTGGACTGGAGAGTGCTGAAAATACGGTGAGTCAGTGCCCTTATCAGGAGCAGAGGGAAGCATGTGAGGGAGACTTTCCAAAGCAGAGAATAAGAAAAAACTGTAACTCCTTTTAGTTAACAGAGAAGTACTCATTAGCCAGAGACCCTCTTTTAGGCTACAGGAAGTCCTCTTAAGAGATGTCAGAATGCGGAGTTTGGGTGGTGTAGACAGTTCCTACAAAATGTGCAGACTCCAAATTGTAATAGGATGTTTGAGTAACTACAGGTGAACAGAGAAGTACTCTTAAAAAGGAGGAAAGTGGCAGCCCTTGTTATGTCCTACAGGAGCAGGTACTCCTCCCTGGTGTGCTATCTGCATAATTTAACAAAGATAATTAATTCTGTAACAATTAATTCCCTGCAGATTAAACTATAGGATTTCAAGAAGGCCATATGTCCTGATCATCCCATACTTCTGAATTCTCAGCTAGGAAGACATGCTTGCACTTCTAATAGTTGGCATTTGTCCTCTCTACCGTCTTTTGTCCCTCCGTCTTTCTGTCTCCTTGATTTTTACCTTCCTGAGCATTGAATTCTCCACCTTTTTGTCTGAAGTTCACTTTTGCACTGGAGAGCAGAGTAGTTGTTTCTTCAGGCTGTGTTTCTGGGGACCATGTCAGTTCAGGAATTTTCCTGCAAAAGTATATATAGTCACCATTGTCTCCAGCACTGTGTTCAGGGACAGATTGTCACCTTCTCATTGTATGTTAGGCTTTCCAAGGCCCTGCACACCATTTCTGCATTATTCCCAAGGTTAACACGTGACTGAGAAACTCAGGCTCCTCTGAGACCTGTCTATTACAATTTAAAAAGCAATCAAATTAGATCAAATTAAACAACAGATCAATGAGTTTTAAACTCCACACATGACTTGCACTTCCAACAGCTGGCAGTAGAGTGTTTGTCTCCCAGACATGCTGTCTTGAGGCTACCTGGGGACCATTCCTATGCCCTCTCAAGGCCTTGGAAAGGCCTAGATCACCTCCTGGCGTGAGAGTCTTCCTTTCTGCTATTTGTCACTCTGTATCAGAGACCAAGAGAATGTTCTCCAGGTGACCCTGCTTTAAGTAGGCTTAACAGATAAAATGTAGGATGCCAATTAAATTTACAATAAACAATGATTAGTCTTTTAGTAAAAGTATGTTTCATGGATTATGGGAAAAACAAAAACATAAATTTGTGTGTGTGTGTGTTTGTGTGTGCGCACGTGTGTTCTGCTAAATCTGGCAAACTTCAGAGTGGGGCTTGTTCCATTTTCTTGATAACTCAATAATGTAATGTCTTAGGCCACCATTTTTCATCCTTCCTCCTTACTCAGCTTGATAGTGTAGAATAACCAATGTTAGTTTAAAAAAGAAAGAGAATTATATCTAACTTTGCTTTAAGAAATTAATAATGTACCTTGATACAATTAGGTAGCTTGGTGTGTTGCAAAATCAGAGACATACATTATTGATCCATGATAACACAAAACCTGGATACCATGGAATTGGTTTGCTAAGGCTGGCAATTTTTTTTGGACTTAATGATCAAGCATGAGTCTTTAATTGTTAAATAAGTCTTTAAGTATTTTAGTGCTATATTTTTGCTTGAGTATATACAAGTGCCCTGAAACACACAGTTATGTTATACTATTGCCTATATACTACATGATAAAAATAAGATTCATAACAATGAGAAAATTAACTTGGAAAACTTATTTACATATATGACATTATGGCTATGTTAAGCTAATTAAAATGAAAGATTTCTGATCATAGGTAGTTTGAAGTTGCTGTTTCTATAGGGAAAAATATTTAACTAGAATCAAATTTAGCAATCATTTCCATCAGGCTATTTACAGTTGAGAAAATTAATGAAAATGTCATCTGTTTAATTACTGTTTGTTACCCTTAATTAAAATGTTAATTGAGTATATTTGTATGTGCAACATATTTAATGTGTTTTCTTTTTGACAAAGGGAATAATGGTGCTTTCTACCTTTTACATTCAGATGTTTAATTGTTCACTTAAATATTTTGGAGAAAAGGTTAATATATTTAAAGAACATAGCTTGAAAAATCATTTTGGTTTTATTGCTGGAGCCAGCAAATATGTAGAAAAATCTGCACTTTAATGAGCAGAAATGAAATCTACCAGAAGTACACATTTTATCTTGTATTTGCATATGAGAAAAAGGGACGAAAATTAATCAACTGTAAAATGTCCTTTTAGAGTGACATTTGTAAGTAAAGAAATTGATTATAGGGAGATGTTCTTTAAACATACTTTTGCCTCACTAACAGATAGAATAGACTAAAGGATAATGAGAGCCTCTATGTTCTTTTATATTGATGTACACTTGACCTTTTCATTTGGCCAATATTTGAAATAGTTGTTTAAAACAACATGGAGACCTATGCTGCAAAATTGGTTTGAATTTTCTTTTAACAAAGGCCATGATTTCTCTTTTCCACACAAACTGACCTTTGTTCAGTAAATAAATATATGGTATTTGTGTTTTGAAAAGCAAAAATAATTTCATATATCAGCATAAAAGTAAAATGGTTCCTTTTCAAATGATTTATGAAGTGTAATGGTTTCCAAAAGCAGCACAAGTTAGGCAATAACATTTGCAGTGCAGAATCCATCAGCACGTCTAGCAATTGAAGAATGAAGGGACAGATGATGGACTAGATATGGTTCTCGGTCCTTATGGAGCTTCTTTCTTCTTCCACCCTCTTGTTGAACTTATTTTGTGCTTTTTGTTTTTTCCTAACAAACTCTATATAGTGTAGTAGAAAGGGATGAACTAGTGCTTCTTAAGAAGCAATTATCATAAGGATAGCAAAAACAGTTTTATTTAGTTTACACACTAAGTAGATTTCATGTAGTATCTCACTTAATCTTCAAAACAATTCTGTAAGTGCTATCATTATTCCCATTTTACAGATAAGGAAATGAGCCACAAAGCTAATAAGCAGTGGGGCTGTAGATTGAGACCAGACCTTGCAGACTCAAACTATACTTTTATCCTTCCTTTATTTTGATGAATATTGAAAAGATTTAGTGCAGTAAATGCAAAACGTTTTCAGCAACCACCTGCTTAAACCTACTGGAGTCAAGACAGCAGAGCGTAATTGTGGTAAAGCTTCAGCTTTGAATTTAATAGTCTATTTATTTATAGTCTTTTAATGACCATTAAAATATTAAGGAATGATTAAGAGCAAACAAGGGGGTACAAAGACTTATAAGTTTTCCAGCAATAGTTTATGATTTTTCGTACACAATAAACTTCATGAATGAATTTACAATTTAGTAAATTTGTGGAGCTACATGGCACTTGTTAAAATTTCAGCTCTACCACTTACTAGCTGAGTGATACTGGACAAATTATTTAACCTCTATAAGCTTTGATATCTTTTTTTTAAAAATACATATAATACATCCTTCCTCATGGGTCATTTTGAAGATTAAAGTACAAAGCACAATGTTGGGCTCATGCTAGAGATGCACTGAATGTGAGCTACAGTTGCTGTAGGTTAAATTAGCAAATCATTACTTTGAGAAGTATCAAGTTAATACTTTCAGGATAGCTCTGAAAAGATTTAGTGACACTGTATGTGGGTGTGTAGTTTGATTTGCCTAAGAGAACAGGCTATCACAAGCTCATTGGTTTGCCCATTACTACCAGTGAACATTTATTATAAATTAAAGTGAAACTTCTCCTTCTGTTGTACAACTAGAAAATATCCACCAAGATCTGGTATTTTCTTTCCATTCCTATGGCTTTATCTGTTAGAACTGTAGAAAAAGTTAAAATGAAAGGGGATGTAAAATGAAGTCAAGACAAGATGACTCTAAGAAGCCATGCTTACTCTTGATGATTGGCTTGAAAGGAGGGGGTAGGGTAATGATGTAGACTCTTCTTTCCACTTTACTTCACCCACTTCTTCCACTGGGGCAGGGCAATTAATGATCTCTCCTTAATGAGACAGTGGAGAGAATGCATGAACATTTCTTTAAACAATGACTTTCAAAGTAGTTTTCAAACTATGGCTTACACCAAGGAGAATATTATACATTGCTGTCTAGATCACTAGCCATCTAGAGAGCAGGGACTTTTATTTGTTGCTGTGACTGATAGTGCCAAGTGTCTAGAAAAGTACCCAACATATAGTAGGTACCAGTAAATAGCTGTTTATATGAGGAATGATTAAAAAAATGGGGGATATAAAACTTTTATTACAGTAAAAGAAACATTGCCATTAGTCACCTTCAGAACACTCCCCCTTGCTTCAAACAGTTATCCCATCATTCACCCCACTTTTTTTTATTTAAGCAGAAAAAAAAGACATACATAACAAAGACAAAAAAACATAACAGACAAATGACTAGAGTAAACGCACAACAGTAACATTACAGGTTTACAAAACAGGATGACAGAAACTTGATAATAGTTGCAGTATTGCATATCATTATCTTTAAAATGGTTGTTTACATTAAGAGATATAGACATGTAAAATTGATCTAATCATATCAGTATTAATTGTTCTTTCTCAATAACGAATACATTCAGCAGTGTGTTTGTTTTAGTTATCTTACATATACATATATACAGATTAGAAGAGGGTCTTTAGTTATGTTGTCTTGGCTACCTTGGTGCTCTAATTCAATTCTGAACATTTATGGTAATTTCCATTAAATAAAAATATTATAGTGTTCCTTCATCTGTATTATTCATTGGATTTGGCACATGCAACTTGAAAGGCACGTGCACATGAAAGGCAAACATTTCGAATCAATTCAGGACAACTAAGTATACTGTAGGTAAGAAAGAGGACTTCCACAATTGCTTTAGAAAATGACCAGAACAGTGGGGTGCGTTCAAAGCAAAAGGTGCATTTTGAGAAGATTAGTGGCAATATGTCTCTTATTACAATACTCTTTTTTAGAAAAAATTAAACATTCATTGTATTTTTTTATTACAGCTCTATCTATCTACCTCATCTATTTTCTATCTGGAAAAAAGATTTTCTCTGATATTCTTAAACTCACTATTTGTTTGCAGTACATTCTAAAATTTTCTCTTTCATTCTATTAAAAAGAAAAAAAATTCAGTGAAGGGTTACTATGCTAATTTTAGTATACTCACTGGGGAAGAAAACCTTAATAGGTCACATTTTCCAATCCTCTGGATCTTAATCTGCAATTTGAAAAGTGTTGCTTATCGTGGGAGTAGTTAGCGTTGTGTGCAAATTAGCTTGAATCACTGAAACTTTTCTTGTCACACCCTTGGGTTATCGTGGATATTTCCCAATCCATATGCGAGGGTGAGCATAGACACTATCCGTGCTGGTAGGATAAAATGGTTTATATCGGGATCTCCTGCTCAGTTTCTGAGGAGTTCTGAAAGCACTGGCTGCACAGCAATGGGGTTTCTTTTTGTGAAGTCTCAGTGTAATTATCAATTGTTGCACAGTGCATTAGTCTGGTCAGGGTCTTTGCCTGACTGGTGTATAGCCCTCCACAAAGGCAGAAGATTGGAAAAGTACTTCACAGTGAGCATGCTTTTAGTCTGTGTGGATGCTGAAATTAAAATTTATTACACGTGGACTTTGAGACTTTCATGTTTGTTTCTGATTTCCTTCTGAGTTATCTCTACTTAAATTTAATATTCATTGTAGGTATGAAGGAGAAAGATGTGGAGAAATTGATGCAATTAAGTGTTTTGATAGGTGTGAGAATTGCAAGTCTTTCATTTCCTGAGAAAATATGTGGGAGTAGAATATATAATGTATTCAAATAATAGACACTTTGTGAAAGAGAACTAGAGATCCTGTTTCTGTTCATTTTCTAATCTTCACCTGTTTCTTTCTGGTTTGAAGTTTGAGTGAAATATCTGGCAGAAGTATTGAAATTCTAGCAACTAGTTTAGGTCTGAGGGTGTAGCTTAATTACTATAACTATAATGTATAAACAAAGATGTGAATCTGGAAATCCTGTAACTGTAGGGACGAGTTGGGTACCTGGAAGAGGGAAATGTTACAGAATGAGACTGGCCACATGATGGTGGTAGGCTGAGGGCTGGTAAGAACGTAGGCACTAACAGGTACATACAGCCACTGGGGTCATTTGGGTGCAGCAAAGTCTAATGAGCATGTGTTGATGGGTTGTCAGAGTTCAGTGATGACTAACGCCAAAGCAAGCAGGTGACATTTAGAATTCTGAAGAGAAACAATAAAGTTGGGCTAAGAAATTCTGAGCTGAGATTTGCAGAGTAAGTCAAAGTCCTAATCCTAGAGGGCCATGACATCATGAAATCAATTATAAAAGTGTATAAATAAGAAATATATTTTCATCTCCAAGTGGTAAGTGAAGACTGGGTCTCCAGTTCAAGGCCCAAATCTGGTTTTCAAAACTAGGTCACCAGTATGTGGTTTAAGGACAGACAGCAGGAGTAACTTGACACTGACTGTCTGAACACAAAGCTAGTGTCCCACTTTGCAAACCAAGATCTTCTTTTGAGGAATGACAGTGTTAGAGGTGAGTCTAAACCTGGGTGGAGTTTAAGGGTCCTGGGTGTTCAAAAAAGGAAGATGGAGAGAGGGGAATTGTCAGAGCCTGTCAGTGGGAGAATCCTGACACTTCATCAAAGGCATTTTGAATACAATAACACCAGAATAAGAAGGCAGGGGATTTGAAGCTAGACTAAGTCAGAGTCACACAGACTATAGGAACACCGGGTATGAAATATCTTTAAATAGTCACACTGTATGTAGTACAGAAGTATTATATTTACCTTTTCTTTCTGCTAGTGTTGCCTTTGTGACGCCATTATTACAAAACAGTACCACACTGCAGTGCTCACAGTATTATGAGTTATATTGACGATGAAGTTTGCCTCAAGACCTGGCGTACTTGTTACATTTTATAATCTTTTTCCCATAGAAAAAAGAAAATGAGACACCTTTAATAGGTACGCAAAATGCTTAAGGAACTGTGTAAGTCAGCATCCAAACTGTGGTGGGTAACTCATAATCAAGAAATTATGAGAACACACTACTTTTCCTACTCTTTCCCAAATCTGGACTGTACTGCATAGCAAAGCAATTAGAATTTGTAGGTTTGTTGGTTAGACAGCAAAGATAGAGTTTCAACTTTGCCACTTGTTATTATATAAAACTTTGGGAATGTTTCTTAGCATCTTACTGCCACTGTTTCTTTATCTGTGAGATGGAGCCTATTGTTGTGAGGATTAAATAATACAGATGACTTTGACAATGCCGTGTCAACAGGAACCAAATAAATGTTTTTGTTATCATTGCTATTGTTAATTACCCTGAGCTGTCTATATTTTCTGTTTTGACTTTCTTCTTGCTTAGAATAGGCAGGGTGAGCTGAAAGCTTTATTTCAAGTAAGTAGAGTTGTTGGCCACTACAATGCTTTTCTTCATTAAAGAGAGCATTTCTTTTTTTGCATTGGTATGTGTGTACTACAAATAAAATTTTAGAATTTATAGTGATATAGTCCAAATTCCAAGAGAAGAGTGTTTTATTCCCCCTCCCCCAGTATTAGTTATTATGAAATGGAAATGCGTGATGCCAGTGAGTGTTTAAATAATGAGTTATTCAAATTCTGGCCCTGGGATCAGTTAGATGACTGACAGTCTTCAGTCTGTCTATGAAAGTGCAAAGGCGTGAAGAAAATCTGTCTAGTTGGGCTCCACATTGAAGGAGTGGAACAGTGTTTCTTGCGTCAGAGTCACCTGGAGAATGTGGGAAAACACAGGTTCTGGGTTCCCGTGGGGCTTGGAAAGGCTCTGCCGCTTGCTAACTGATTTGACTCTCCAGGAAGTGATGTGTGCAGAAAATATTCAAGCTTTTGCCCGAAAAGGCTCATTTATACGAAACTAAAACAAAAAACAACAATAAAACAAAACAAAATGAAACAACATAAAACAAAAAGAACTATTTTACAGGGAGAATGGAGCCGGGCGTGGTGGCGCACGCCTTTAATCCCAGCACTTGGGAGGCTGAAGTAGGAGGAGCGTTGTGAGTTCGAACTTGGGCTACAATGCGAGCACAAGGCCGGCCTGAGCTACACAGTGTGACCCTGCCTCAAAAACGGAATGGGTGGAGAGGAAGATAATACATGATTTATCTTTTTAGAAAAGGACTTCGAAGCTTTGCACTGAAGGTATCAGAAAAGTTAAAACTGAGGATTGAGCAACCTCGTCTGCGTTTTTGGCACATTTTGTGGAGAATTGTTGCTTAGGCAGGTCAGGTATCCCTTCTCCCAAATCTTGGGACTAGAAGGGTGTTGGATTTCAGAGTTTTTTGGATTTTAGAATATATGTATATGCATAATGAGGTATCTTGGAGAAAGGCATCAAGTCTAAACATGAAATTTATTTATGTTTTTTACACATCTGAAAGTAATCTTGTAAAATACTCTTATTGCACCTGTGCTTTGACTGTACTCTGTCACAGGAAGTCATATTTGGAATTTTCCACTTGGACATTATGCTGGCACACCGAAAGTTTTGTATTGTGGAGCATTTTGGATTTCAGATTTTTGCACTAGTGTTGCTCAACTTGTACTTCTGATTGAGATTAAAGTACCACACTGGAGGAGAGAAAAAAAGAATAGAAATAATCTGATTTTTGTCTAACAGTCTGCTGTATTCTTGGTGGGGTTTTAAAATAGTTGGACCCCCATTTTAGAAAGGAAATTAGCTGAGCAAATAGCACAAACTCGAACTTGAAATATGCTTATCTTTTTACAATCTTCCAAAAATATTTTCATTACTTTTCAACAAGAATTATAAATGTGGAAGACTGCTTCTAGGCAAAACTCAGTTATTTAAATTTTTATGCAGAAAATTGTTGCATTTGGGATAAAACACTCACCTGACCCTCGGGGCCTATAATTCTGTGTCACTTAAAAAATAGTAAAGCAAATTAAATTTTGGGAAGGGATTCAGTTAAATCTAAAGGTAGTCAAACAATGGGGGAATTTTAAATTTCAAACTTTAATAGAAAGCAACAGCTGATTGTCATAGCTGAATAAGTCTTCATCCACAAAAGCTAAAAGATTTAGGAGAAAATTTAATAGATTAAGAATGGACACTCCTTGTTTGATGTTTGATCTACTTGTTAATATACATGTATATATGTGAATATATGTATATATGTATTTAGAGAAAGAGAGAGGCAGGGAGAGAGGGGAAGGAGGGAGAGAGGAAAAGAGAAAGCTGACTGCTATTATCAAATGTAAGTTTGTAACTGATAAGTTTCTACTATATTCTTAGCATTGTGCTATATCCTGAGGTTGTAGCCTTGATGATGACATAGCTCTTGACATAAATTATGCCTTTAATGGTCCCTACTACAGGAAGACAAGAAAGATCACACAATGGCCACACAATGTGGGAACTGGGGCTGTGGGAGATGTCCGAATGTTATTAAGCTTTTCCAGCTACATTGCATCCACTAACCTGTAACATTGTGTGTATGCTACGTATATGCATGAATACCAACTCACAATAGTTGCACTTTTATTCCCATACTTTATTTTATTATTTTTTAATTTTTATTTATTTATTTAATTTATTTATTTATTTTTGCAGCACCAGGGATTGAACTCACAGCCTTGCGCCTGCCAGACAGGTGCTTAAACCACTGAGCCAAACTCCTGGCCCTTTATTCCCATACTTTAGATGAGGTTATTGAGGCTTAGAAGTTTAAGTTATCCAAGATCCATAGCTAGTTTTTAATTAGAACTGAAGTCTGAACTTGGAAGTCTGAACGACTTTAAAGGCTATATTTTTTGCATTATATTTCTTGTGACTTTTACCCTGTGATCTAATTTTTGTATACATTCTGTCAAGCTAATATGCTACTACTTACTTTTCTGAAAGATCTGGTTCTTCTTAGATTGAAAATATTTAAGAAATTGCTTACATATAATGGGGGATTTTCTCAAGAGTGAAATATTTAAAAAGAGACCTAGAACTCATGGCACTTTCAATATGAGTCATATAACTTGTTGGTGCATTGCTGTGGGAGGAGGTAGTGTGAATGTCCAATACATTTTCTTGTGCCAACAGATCTGCATGTTAAATGAACCATAAATGTACTCTTTGCAGAAATGTACATTGCCTGTGCATGCACATTCATGGAAGTGGTGAGTTGAGTCTTAAAGTGTACAGCAGAGGTTTCTCTAGTTCTGGGTAAGTTTTCTCATTGATTCTGGGTCCTAGAATTTGAGAGTTTTGAATAAAAAGTATGTATGCCTTTAGTGGAAAGAGACAGAAGTCTTTGTCTACTACTAAAAATACCATCACATTTCATGTTATCAAAATTATGCTGGTTTGTGCTTTATAATACAATCGAACGGCACTATCATGAAAGCTAGTTTTCTTTCTGGAAGGAGAATGAATGTAACACAATCAATTATGCCATCAGATGAGCTATTAGAAATGATGCTCTGGATTTTAAGAGTAAATCATGTCTATGGAACAAATTAAGAGTTGGACGGCCTGCCGTGTATTGGATTTGCCTGTTTCAACTGCGTTCACTAAATCCAAATTTGATGAAAGCTCTTCATATTAAATTTGATAACTCCAATTCTGGCAAGTTACATATATTACAACACTTCTTTGAAAATTCTGACATGTGTATTATTTTTATCTTTTAATAACTAAACTTTAAAAAAATTAGATACCCATACTTATGCATGTATTAGTGGAAATATTTTATAATTTATTGAATTATTTCAGAATTCACTGCTCTTGTCTAATTTTATCTTAGTGATTTTACATCGAATACTTTAGAATTAGGGAATAATCTTAGTTTTTCAATTGAATTTGGTGAACTTTTGTAAAACATCTACAATGTACACAGCATTGTACACACTGAAAGGGAAAAAGTCAATCCTCAGTCTCTAGAAATTACTATCTATTGCACTAATAAAAGACAAGATGTCTGTGTTGGCTATTTCCCCTATTATTTGCCATGGAAACATATTTCTTTATGTCAAGACAAGTAGCAAAAATGACCTATCTTATCATATTTACATTCTTCTAAAGAATAAGAGCAATAATAATAGATAAATGCAAGTATAATAGCTTTGTCCAACAGCTTTTAATAGTTTCATAGTTGGTTCATTAAAAAAGTACTCATTGATTCTTTAACTCTCAGCTCTGACTCTCTAAGTGATTTCTTCTTACTTATTCCCCTGGTCCAGTTCCATTCTGAACAGCAGGACAAAGAGAATGGTAGGGAGAGATCAATTGAAATTACTAAAAAGTCTTTATTATGAATATTTATATTTTAGTTTCATCTTTTTAAAAACACCTATAATAGCTCAGACAATGCCTAAAAGGCAGTGTTTGGAATATTTTCAGTTAGAGGTTTCTGTGGAGTTGCTTAAATGAATATCTAGAATAGGAGTCATAATTAGTTTTATGTAATGTTCATATTTGTTTATGTGGAAAATGTCATTCTTACATTTCTTCTAAATAGTTTTTTCCCATTTAAAAAAGTTTAAGCATTATTTTCTGCAAATTTTTCCATCTTTTTAATTTACTGAATAACCTTCTCTTTTAAAAATCAATGGTAGACTTTGTAGAGATGGAAAGAGGACCTGGGATTGGGAGAGAGAAGAAGGTGGAAGTGGAAGTAAAAGTGGCTAAGATGTGATATGGACGTGTAACCATGCCCCAAACTGACTGTAATTACTATGCATTGAAAATATGTACCAATAAAAATATGCATATAAAATAAAAATGGATGATAAGCACACAAACTAAGACTTAACATCTCTAATTCCAGATAAGTGAACTCTGAATCATTGAAAAAAATAGAATAACTATTACTCATGATCCGATAAATATGAAAATTACCTTGTCTTTTAAATTTTCATTATGTTAAATTTATCTGTCGGCCATGCATTTCTTATGTTTTATAAAATAGTTTATGAAGTCTATAGAAATGTTAGCCCATTAAAAGATCTTTGTAAAAGCACCAGACCTGTTTCCCAGCTAGCTGAAATTTGAATAGACTCTTCTCTTAGGTGAAACAGTTCGTCCCTTCAGAAGATATGTGCCTTGCCCACATTTCATACTTATAAAGTTAAATTTTTGCTTTCATATGTAAGAAAATGCCTATTAACTTGCATATTAGGAAAGTCATGGAAATTACCCTGTTAGGTCTAATGTTTTGGAATACTATATTAGCAAACTGAATAATATTGTTTTAATTTTATTATTCTCTTTAAAATTGTTTTGATTTTCCTACAATTCCAACTCCCTCTGGGTCACATTTACCTTTGGTAGCAAAATGTTTTTGTTCATTCTTGAAATAATCCTATTTGATTCTCACACTTTCTGCTTTGAATCATAGCAGATTTTAAGGGTAAATTAGGTTCATTAGAATTTATGGAATAGTGGTTTATCAAGTTGGTGTGATATTTTAAGAAGGTTGGATCTGTAGCAAGATGTGACTACATTTTATTTTATTTTATTTATTTATTTATTTATTTATTTTTGCGGCACCGGGGATCGAACTCACAGCCTCATGCCTGCCAGACAGGTGCTTAAGCCACTGAGCCAATTTCCCAGCCCTATGTGACTATATTTTAAATTGATCTGTGAAGTGTTAAACAACTTTATTGCAGTATTATAAATATTTTCTCACCCCTCCTTCTAGTTATTCCTCTCATTTTTTTCAAGAAAACTTTCTGAGCACAAATGTACTTAACAACAAGTTCTTGATTCGTTCACAAGTTAAATTATTAATAGAGTGACTGTATTATAATAAAATAAAATTATAATTACAATAGCTAAAGCTTGGTTAATACTTTTATGTACCAGATTCTGTATGAAATACAAAATACATGTATTATTTCATTTAATCCTCATAAATTACCGTTTGGATCAGGATGCTGAGGAATAACCCTGTAAAGATGAATGCAGGTGACACTCAAGTCACATGGGTAGCATACAACAGAAGGTTGTAGAATATTCTAGACACTAAAGTCCACGTGCCTCAGAACTGTATCACCTATTCATTTTGGAAAAACAGCTTTCTTAGCCAGTGAAAACTTCTGGAAAGGCACTGTCCTGATGAATCACCTGGTATAGACTGCAAAGTGGCTTTAATGCTTTATAACATTAGGAAGTAATACTTTTTGATGAGTGTGTTATAATTGAGTGTGAATTTTAAAGAGAAGTAAGATAAAATCAAGAATACAAACAAAGTGCTAATTTATCTTGTTAATTGCTCCTTTAAAAGTTGGTAGAAGCTGGGCGTGGTGGCACACCCCTTCAATCCTAGCACTCAGGAGGCTGAGGTAGGAGGAGCGTTGTGAGATCGAGGCCAGCTTGGGCTACAACACGAGTGCAAGGATGGTCTGAGCTACGTAGTGCCACCCTGCCTCAGAAAACTAGGCCTGGGAGTTTGGCTCAGTGGCTTAAGCACCTGTCTGGTAGGTGCAAGGTTGTGAGTTGGACCCCCGGTGCCACAAAAGTTGGTAGAGGCTTATGGTATTAATTTTGTGATCTCAACTGCTGTTGTAACAAGGGCCTTCCTTTGGAGATGTGAGTTTGGGGACACATCATGCTGGATGTCCCACTTTCTCCAATAAACACATAGGCCTCATCTTGTCTTATATGTTCACTCAAGTCCTAGAAGTTTCCTAGAGGACCCAGCTCTTTCCTGTGTTCAGAACACTTTTCCTTGCTACTTGTCATGTGATGTCCTTTCTGACCTTAACTTCTCAGCTGAAATGCCATACCTCTGGAAAGTCCCTTTCTGAAGTCCCAACTATATTGAGTCTCCTTACTAGTACCTCTCTAGTGCACATTCATTATTTTTAGCATGATGGTTTTATTAGCTGTTGTCTGAAACCTCCAGTAGATCTGGAAATTCTTGATTCAGATCTGTTTATTGGGTCACTACCTGAGCATAAGGCCATGTAACAGGGGCTCAGTAAACACTTGAGGAATGAATGAATACGAAGACTTCAAGAGGGGGAGAAAGAGTTGGAAGGTGCAACATGTGGTAAAAGTAACTTTTAAATGAGTAGAGGTAATGGAATGAATGTCAGCAATGGACAGGAAGGGCATTTTCTTCAGCATGTGGATCCCAAATTTGCCCAACCATTTTGCCATGGAACAAGAGTGTCCTGACTTCACTCTCTGAGAAACACCAGTGTCTCTTGTCACTTCTTTTAACCTGGCAAGACCCTGATCCAAACTCCAGGCTTTGGATGGATTTGCTGTGTCTCACAGAAAGCTGTTTGCACCATGCCATAGATAATGAAGACTGGTGGATGGTGCATAATGGCTTCTACTTTGTCCTTATTTTTCTTTCCATGGCTGCAGAATTCAAACTAAATGACATGCTTTAAAGTACTGTTCTTTATTTGAAGAATGTTATTATTAGAGTTAAAAATTAAGTTCATACTGTTTAGATTAGTCTTTTGCATTTAAGAGTTCAGAGCTATATAGGCTTAGGGAGGAAAACATAATTAAACATAAATAACAGATGTCGGGAAACAAAGAGTAAAGGGAGGAAATGTTAAATTATAGCAGTATAATGGCAAGAAATAATACACATGCAACAAATCTACTTCCACTGCAAACTCACAGTGGATGGGATCAATCAATTCTCCCTTTAAAGGCTAGGATGAAAAAGCACAGAAATGAAAATTATAGAAAACTTATTACCTAAAATTATATGAGGGATATTATTTTAATAAAATTGGGAACTTGGAGTGATAAGATACATTAAGCCAATGTGCTTATAGACGAATAACTGAGACAGTGACATAGGAAAAAGCTGTTGTTATTTTTTGGTCCCTAAATCAGCAATATGGCCTTTACATGTGATTTTACTTACAATAGGGATAAACTTTGCAAGATAAATTATTAAAAACATTTGATTGGGGGCTTTATTTTAAAAATCAAAACAATTTTAAGAAACTATTTTTCTCTAAAATCTTTGTGTCATCTGTGGTTTTTACTTGGTCTAATTGTTCCAAAACTCACATGACTATGACTTTTCAATGCTGTTTTCATTGACTTTATACAATCCTGCATTTTTTACAAGATTTCCTATTTGATTTTGCAATTCATTTGCATTGTGGTATTGACTACTGTAATCAATCCACAAAGGTTGATTACACAGAGCATAATTGGAATGGGACTAATATTTAGAAGTCACTGGAGTCATGAATATTTTCAGTTATGATAACTTGATTCTCCATGCAACCCCTTTACTGAAAGGAGTTGACTGATGCATGCTTAGGCAATTAAGAACTCTTTTAATTCCTCTTTCAAACAAAAAATTCCTCCTGTATCATCACAGACTTTCCTGCTGAGAAATGATTGGGAGATTAGGGAGTTTCAAAAATATCTTGATTGGTTACAACAATGGTTCAAATTCAGAAAAATTGCTCTTAGCTCTTGTATTAGTTTAGGGCAAACTAAAGCAGGAAAAGACTGTACCAACATTCTGGCACAGGGGAAAACAGTTCAGTTCACAATGTGACTGCCAAGGGCAGTCTTCAGATTGATTCACTCATGGGTTTAGCTTCCTGTGGCCTGGGAATTAAGTCCCCTACTGTGTGCAATTTAGAGTTACTGAGGTTAGTTTTTTTCTCAAGTTGTTCTGTGGCATGTCTGGATGAGGATGAGAATTGAAATTTTTAGCACTTTAGCACAAGTGTTTGGGAATTTAATTTTTGTTATTTTGAATATTTAATTGACATATATATTTTCAGTGTATAATGAAGTGATGGTTAAAATTATGCTAAAAAGCAAGAGCTTGGTTTTATGCCCCGCACTTTAGTTTCTCAAAATACCATATACTTTTGACTTAATGTGAAGAAAGCATTTGAAAGGAAGTGAATATCTTTTCATAAAGTAAAGCTATCAGCTAATAGCTATAGCAGGGAATGATAAATAAAAGTGTTAAGTCTTATTTATACCTTCTCTGCAAGGATAATAACTTTTGGCTTATACCTTTGAATCTATAGATTTATTAAGAATGTCAAAATATGAAAACGTTGACTTAACTGGGTTTCTGCTATGAAATACACGATGCATGAAATTTTGACATACTTACAGACATTCACACACATTATTTATGACTAAATGATTGCAGTTTATCAGCCAAGAAGGAGTTCTTTTAAAATCATGGGATTAATATTGATAACACAGTTATTATTGAACCCTAATTCATGCTTTTTTTGGCTGTCAATTTTCTTCTGTGTACTCAAATATTAGTTATCGTTCAGTGCTTTGTTGGGTCTTCTGCTGTGCCAGCCACCATACACAAGGGGATTGGGAAGAATAAATCCTGTATGTAGATATAAAGGAAGCAATGCATGTAACAGGGACATTTTTTTATGCTTGCCTCTAGGAAGTTATCTAGTATCATAGAAAGAATGTGGTCTTTAGAATCTGACAGATTCTGACTTAAGCCTTACCCCTTGCCATGAGGTGAATGTAATTAAAGGACACTTATTTAGCTTTCTGAATGTGTGTTTTTTAATCTGTAAAATACAGATAATGGTACAGATGCCTTACATGAGTGTTGCAAGAAAGTTAAAAAAAGCATATCCAGAATGCTTAAAAGGTTTATCATAAATATGAAGATTATTTTTGGTGCTTTGCCACATTAAAATGAGCTTTCAGGAAGAGATGGTTACTTCGGTAAGAGCTAGTGGTGAACGTGGTGTTTTGGGGGGAGGTTTCCTGGTTTATAGCTGCTAAGCTGTATAGATAGAGTGGTATAAGTAAAACGACTCAGCTTAAAGTGGTACCTACCTGTACTGATTTCCCAGTAGTGTCATTCTCAAAACTAGAGGAACTACCAGGGCACTCAAATGAAATGTTTGGAGTCATCCTGAAACAGGGTTAGAATTTCCAGGTCCAGGGCTATAGATAAAGCTAGGGAATCTGAATTTTAAAAGGTGCTTCTGTGGTTCTATCAACTTTGGGAACCCCTTCTTAAAATTCAGCCACAGATCTTTTGAACAAATGTGGGTATCACTGAGTACCTATGAATTAGTCTTAAGACTCTGTCTTTTTTTTTTTAAATTTTGGCAAATGTTTTTCATTCAAGCAAAATTACCATAATTCCTTAATATCACCTAAAACCTAATCCATATTCACATTGCCTAAATTGTCTCAAAAATTCTTTTTATAGTTGGCTTGTCTGAATCAGTATCCCAAAAATGTCCACACATTGTGTTTGATTGATACATTCCTTAAGTCTTTTTTTCTACTTTTAAATCACTGATTTGTTAGTGACACCATATCATTTGTTTATACTGCTGTGTAGAATGTTTCACATTTTGGATTTGATGGATTGCTTTGTCATGTTGTCATTTGACTTGTTACTTTATTTTTGTGCTTTATATAAACTGATAATTTGATATAGAGGCATGATTAGATTCAGGTTTGATTATTTTTACATTATATTATTAGTGTGTTCCAATTCATTGCAGTATATATCCTCCTCAATGAGATTTATCCCACTTTAGTTGAGTGGGAAGTCCTGCATACTGGATACAGTGTCTTTTGTCACAACCTAGTGTCTTTGATAATGTTCTTGCTTTCTGTCACAAAAATGTATGATATCCCAGGTTAATTTTGCTCCTTATCTAGAAGGAATCGTTCCTTGCTCCATTTCAGTAGGGTATGGTATTTAGAGATCATAAACTGAGTGCCAGGAGAGTTCATTTCTTCTGCTTGTCATTGTATTTAACTTTTTTTATGTGTTTAAACTGAGATTTCTAATTCAAATGTGTTGCTGAACTTTTACTTAATTTGCTTGATTTTATACTTTTATTTCTTTAATGTCAACATTGAAAATACTAAGCCTTTCATCTTAAAACTCCTTGTAGTTCTGGCCACAGAGCTGTATCCTTACATTCATTTTCTCTTCCATCCTCTGATTTGTCCTCTGTTGTAGGGAACCTGGTCCTTGAATTTTGCCTTTCTCTGGTGCCTCTATCACCTGGTCTTTTTTAGTGTGGGGCACTGGTAGGAGATTGGCGGGAGAGAGATTTCAGATTATTTCTTCCTTTTCATCTCTGCCTTAAAAATTGTCTATGGCAGTGGCTCTGTATCTAGACAGAGCCAAATGTACTGGCTTGTACAGCTTGCAGTAGGTGGCCGGTCCCTGGCTTGAGTTATACCTCCTTTCTCTCTCTGGCTTATGTATGGTAGTGGTCTCCTTTTGATGATAATCTCTGTTGCCTCACGATTATGAGATTTCACATCTATGGTCACATACAGATTATAGTCTTTCTGTTTTATGTACTCAAGTGGTTTGTATTTTCTGATTAGGTTCTTACTCAGTAGTGTTACTTAATTGTTCAACATTGTACTTTACCAACAGAATGTTGTGAAATTTTAACTGCTTAGAGCTTGTGAACTGAATTTTGAAAGTCATTATAATCATTATCACAAGTCATTTATCAATCGTCACACTGTGGATATCATTTCGTGCATTTATACATTTCTTTTTTAAGTCTGGCTGTTAGCCTTTATCTAATTATACTTCCCCTGTGGCTTCCACTGGCTTCTGAAACTGCCATTCCCAACTCTATCACCCCACTTTAGTCCATTATGACAGCTTCCTTAAATACTGCAGTAACTTCACAACGCTCCCCACCTCCAGTCCCTCTATTCTACAGTCTATTTTAATATATGTTACCAGATTTATTTTTATAAAATACAGCTCTGGCAATGTCACACCATCACTAAGAAAATCTGTGGTTCTCCATCATCTACCCAATTAAGCATAAATTCTTTGTGCCGGCCTTCAGCATCCTTCAAAAAATATCCTCCGACCTTCCTCGGTGTTGAGTCTGTCTCTTCATTCAGTCATACTTCAGCCTATTGATCTATTGACACATAAAACTTTTGAAGTATGAAATATATCTGACTTTGCCTTAAAGGAAATACTGTTTGAAATGTTTTGAGATATAAAGTAAAACAAGACTGTACAGGTAGTAAGCTAATTTGACTGCTACCATCATAGAACTGATTATCTATGAGAAGAATTCTACAAAGAACTTCCTCCCATTAACTATTTGATTACTCAGAACTACTGGAAAGAAATGTTAAATATTTGATTTTCTCCTCTTTGTTTTCAGTTTTCAGGGTAATGAACTGATGCCCAACGAATTGTGACCAATGAATTCTTAGTATTATTGTGAATTTGTGAATAACTGCATATTTTATATGTTGATATGTATTTACATTATTATTCCTTTTGGATACACATTGTCCCATCTCAGTTAATGAGTCTATCTCTTTTAGATTTTAAAATATAGAGATTTCAGTGAATAAGTCCTTAATGATAAAACAGCATTCACATTTTATAAGCATGTTTATTCTATTCTGAGTTCTGTATCCCTTTGGACTCATTTTAGAAGCAAAATGCCAGTGATTAAAGAAGCTACTCACTCTCAGAGAAGGTCATTGTTGACACTTGATTTTACTGTCACCATGGGCTCACTTGGTTCTTTGCTGTAGGCTATATTAATTCAGATAGTCATGTTTGTTGATTCTTTCAAAAGTAGGTACTAGGAAAGGGCTAGTGAATAAGATAGTGCTACTGTTTTGCTGAAGCATAAATCCAATAGGAGATGTAGGTATTGAATCATCAATTACTCAAATCGTGATACAATATCAATGGGACTAAGTGCTATGAAGAGAAATTTTACAAATGTTATGAAAGCCTGTGTTGGGGGCTCTAACTTGTAGTGGAATTTGGCAGGGAAAGCTTCTCTGGTGAAGGGATGTGTAAACAGAAATCTGAAGGATCACCAAGGATGCAGGTGAGTTGAATTCATGAGCTGAGAACATAGTAAATGAGAAGAGTCGTTTACAGGGAAGAAGTAAATAATCTCTTTGACAGCCATTGTGGCTGGAATGTGACCAAATAGCAGATGACTTCAAAGGACTGAAGCAGTGTTCAGAGTTCAGGTCATGCCTGGCCTTTTTGATGATAGGAAGGGCTGTGTGGTGTTTAGGTGCATGTCATGATCAGATGTGTATTTGGTTGGAGTATGGGAAGTACACTGGGAGAACACAAGAGTGCTGTTGAGATGTCACAGGAGGTCTGGTGAGAGATAATGTGGTACAGGACAGGAAAGATGACAGTGAAGAAAAATAGGTCAAAGACACTGAGAGATCTGAAACAAAAAAGAATGATTTTATGATAATGAGTGTTGAAGGATGTGGAAGTAGGAAAGCATGACACCAAGGTTTCAGATAACTCGAATGACTTGATTTGAAGGGTGTAGACTTGGGTGGAAAGAAAAAGCAGGTATGGTTTTTCAAAAAATCAACTTTACTAGGGGAAAATTTGTACATAATGATGTGCGGTTACTTTAAGTGTATACTTTGGTGAGTTTTGACTAAAGTACAAACTTGTATTATCACCACCCCAAGCGAGATGTGACATTTCCCCAGCATCTAAAAGGGTTTCCTTGTGTTCTCTGCAATCCCGTCATCTCAGAGAACCATTGATCTGCTTTCTCAGAAGGTATAAGATTTGCATTCTCAAAAATATCAATAAATCGAATCATGTTATATGTAGTCTTTGGGGACTGGCTGTTTTTGGCCAGTGTAATAATTTGGAGATTCTCCCATATTATCCTGTGTATCAGTAAGTTTTTTGTTTGCTAAGTTGTATTCTATTTCTATTGCTATACTGCAATTTATTTATCCATTCACATGTTTATAGATATTTAGACTGCTTTCAATTTGGGGTTAATATAAATAAAGCTACAATGAACATTCAGGTACAAGTATTTGTGTTGACCTATATTTTTATATTTCTATGGTAGACATACTTAATAGTGGAGTTTCTGGGTTATATTATATATACATAATTTAACTTTTATAAATATACATATGTGTAAATATGTATTTGTGTATATATATTTTTGTATATGAACTTGTGTGTATATAAAGCTGCCAAATTATTGTCAAAAGTTGTTGTGCAAATCTCCACTCTGATCAGCAGTGTATGAGAGTTTTATTTGCTCCTCATAATTGACTACATTTGGTATAGTCAGTTTCTAACTGCAGTCATTCTAGCAAGTGTGCAATTCTTTTTCCTTTTGATACTGGGAATTGAGCTTACAACCTGTGCTTGCAAGGCAGGTGCTGTACTGCTGAGCTATATCCCTGGCCTGTGAGTGTGTAATTTTGTCTCACTAAGATTTTAATGTTTATGTCCCTGAAAATTAGTATGGCTGAGCATATTTTAATTTATCACTTTTATATCTTTTTTCCTGATTTTTTCTTTCTTTGTACCTTTACATAAAAATCTGTTGTCAGATGTGTTGAAAATATTCCCCCAATCTGTGACTTTCGTTGTATTTTAAGTGAAGCAATCTGTTGAACAGAGGTTTGTAATTTTGATGGAGTCCAATTTATCAACTTTTCAGTGAACTGTGCTTTTTGTAACCTTAATAACTTTGCTTATCCCATTTTTTGTGAAGACTTTTCCTTCCATCTTTTCTTCTAGTAGATATACAGTTTTATCATTTGGTTTTGGCTGTTGTTTACGTTGAGATAACTTTTATACAGTATGAGAGTCAAGATTCATTGTTTTCTTTATATGATTATTCAGTTTTTCTAGTACCATTTGTTAAGATAATTGTCCTTTTCTTCTGAATTGTCCTGGCACCTTTACAGAAACTTAACCTATGATTTTTGGATTCTCTATCCTATTGAGCTATTTTTCTAGTTTTATGGAAATATTTCCTTTTTTTAATTTTCACTTCACTATAAATTTTGTAATGTCTTCAAATCAGGTAATAAGTCTTTCATTTTTGCTCTGAGTTTTTCAAAAATATTTCAGCTATTGTAAATATTTTGTATATCTGTGTAAATTTTAGAATCAGATTGTCAATTTTTTCCAGACATACTCCTGGAATTTTGATTAGGATTGCATTGACTGTCTAATTTGAAGATCAGTGATATCACAATATTGAGTTTTCTGATCAATGACCATATCATGTTTCTTCCTTAATTCATGACTTCTTTAAAATTTTTAAACAATATTTTGTATTTTTAAAGTATATATTTTGTGTGTATTTTGTTAAACCTGTCCCTAAGTATTTATCCTTAAGTATTTTTGATGCTTTGCAAAAATAGTAATTTAAAAAATATAATTTAAATAGTATACCTTGTTAATAGTTTGTAGAAGTGTATTTTTCTATAATAATCTTATATCCTGTGACATTGATAAATATACCTATTCATTTATTGGCTTTGTTGTAGATTTTTTTGATTCCCATATGCATTATCTGCAACCAAATACAAGTTATACTTTTTTCTTTCTAGTCTCTTTACCATGTATGTATGTATGTACGTATCCATCTCTTTATCTGCCTTTTTACTTCTCTACACATCCACTTATTTATTGTTTTCTCGCCATATTGTACTAGCTGAAGTTTCTAGCACACAAGTGGTGAGATAGACATCCTTACCTTATACAGATTCTTAGGAGAAAAGGATTTAGCCTTTCACCACTAGGGATGATTTTACATATATTTTGTGTAAATTGATATCTTTAATTATGTTAAGGAGGTTTCTGTATGGTTATAGTCTGCTAAGAATTTATTTATTTAGTCAATGAGTGCTGGATTTTTAAAAAATACCATTGTTATACCAACTGACATGATTATATGGTTTTATATGAATCCTATTAACATGGCAAATACTGCATTCTTACAATAAGCTCTGTTGGTCATTGTTTATTAGCCTTTTCATATACTTCTGAATTTCATTTGTTAATGGTATGGTGCATATTTGGTTCCACTTATTACATCAAGATCAGAAGCACAAGGCTAAGCATTGATTTTTGGTCATATTGCATTAAAGGTAAAATTGAAAAAACTTTTAAGTGGAGGTCCATTATCCAACTGGTGTTTAAATTTGCATTTTTGAGAAGTCTGAATTGAAGAGGTAAATTTGAGAATTACAGTTGCATGGATGGTAATCAAAGTCATAAGTGTGATTGAATGCTATTGTCATGTGAAAAGTGAGAGAATGTGAAGCAAACTGGGCCTTGGATCAGGCCTCGAGAATTTCACTTTTAAATAATAGACAGGGAAAGATGAACTAGAGGAGGTGACAAAGGAAGGAGCGTTCAAAGAGATGGAAAAACAGGAGAATGTGTTTTAGACGCCAGAGAAGATAATGCCAAGATTTTAATGGTATTAGTTCAACTGAAATAAGACCTGAAAATTGTCTACTGGATCTTGGGGCATGACAAGTTTTAGTCACTTTGTCCACAGAAGTTTAAGTGGAGCACTGATATTAAATGGTGAACAATAAAACAACAGAGAGGGTGAGTTTAGAATTTTAGATAATATTTGAAAGTTTGGCTTAAAGAGAAGATAAATATTAGTTTGGGATCTCAACTTGGATGAGGATTTGAATAATTGTTTCTTGTAAAAATATTTTCTTTTTAAATGGAGAGGCTTGAGTATGAGAAAATACCAGTGGAAAGAGTCAGTTGAAAGTTTAAAGTTAATGATTTGTGGCTCCTGCATGCCTGCTGCTGCCGTAGGAAAGCTTGCTTCCTTTGGGCAGCCAGCACCCACTGGGAGAATCAGACAGACACACCCCTGTGTGCCTGCCACCATGGGGGGAGTTCCAGTGTAGACAGGCAGGCTAAGAGAAGAAGCAGTCCCACCACCACACACCCCTGGCCACTGAGGAAACCTCAGTGTAGTTTCACGGGTCTGGAGAAGCCCATCCTATGCCCTGCTACCTCTCTGGGAACCTGGGTTCAGAGAAACCCAGGTGCCTGTCCCATTGCCCTACACTGCAGAGGGGCAGCCAATGTGGGAAGTGCCTGGGACCCCACAGCCAGCTTGTTGGGAGGAACCCAAGAGAATGTCAAGACGAAGGAGCAAAAGGCAATCTCAGGCCTCCAGCCCACACAGAGCAAGTCTGGGAGATACAGTCATGGAATAAAATGGACGTCACACACCTGAAATCTCTGAGAGGGCAGCAACTGAAGTAAAGAGACAACTTTGTAAGACTGTAAAAGTAATCAGATCAGAAATAATGTCTCAAGTAAAAGGAGAAATCACAAACATAATGAAAGAATTGCAGAACATATCTAAAGAAGACATAGATAAAAAGAGGAGCATAAGAATATGATGGAAACCTTGAATGAACAAAATAGTAAGGAATAAAAATGCATAAAACAGATTCAAAGAGATACCCAGGAAATTAAAAATTCAATCAAAAGCTGGCAAAACCGCTTGAAAGAGACTGAAGATAGACTTTTGGACCTTGAAGACAGGATCACAGCTCATGATTGTGAAAGGAAAGATCTCTTAAAAATAACAAGGAACCAGGTAGGAACAATTGGATGGCTGCAAGATGATGCAAAGAGAAAAAAATTAAGTGTGATAGGTATCAGCAAAAAAGCAGGGTTCAACACAAATGAAATAAAAAGACTATTTACAGAAGTAATGGCAGAAAACTTTCCAAGCATGGGAAAAGGACCTGGCATACAGAAAAATGCCTACTAGCCATAACCAAAATAAATCTACACCCAGACTTATAATAATCAAGATTCCAGAAATTCAGCACAAGAACAGAATACTAAAAGCTATTAGAGAAAAGAAATGGATCACTTATAAAGGAAAACTAGTCAGAATCACAGCGGAATCATCCACACAAACCATCAAGCCAAGAAGAGTTTGGAGTGAAGTGTTTCAACTCCTGAAAGAAAGCAACTTCCATCCCAGATTGATTTCCTTGCAAAACTCTCTTTCAAAATTGATGGAAAAATAAGACACTTACATGATAAAGATCACCAACCTAACCCCACGGAGAGTGTTGAAGGATATTAGAGAGAGAGATAAAGATGACCATCATTCCAGGAACAGTAGCAGAGAAGGATTGCCAAACAGGACAGGCAGTTGAATGAAGGGGAAAAGTGGAAGACCCACAGCAGGAGGATAGCATAGCAGAGATGAACCAATGCATGCCACTTGTAACCATTAATGTAGATGGTCTCAATTTACCAATAAAAAGAAACACAGGGAGAGTAGATCAAGAAACAAAGTCCATCAATATACTGTATACAAGAAACACATTTAACTCAAAAGGAAATTCATAGACTGAAAATCAAAGGACCGAAAACAATTGTTCCACTTGACAGGAGACCAGAAAAAAGCAAGGGTAACTTTCCCATCAACCACAGAATGGATAAGAATGATACGGTGTTTTCATACAAAGGAAATCCACCCAGCTATAAAGTAGGATAATCTCGAGGCTTTTGCAGGCAAATGGATGCAACCAGATATCATGCTCATGGGTGAAACTGTTCGAACTTGTATGGGTGAGCACCAAGTTATCTTCCTAGCATAAAAAAACTGAAGGAGTTAGTGGGGTCCAAAAAGCACAATAGATATTATGAAAGTGATAGGTGAGGAAATGCCTTAAAAGGCATAGTTTTAACCACTGTTAATTTCCTATTATCTTATTTTGAAGGTCCATAATGCTTTCATTCTTTTGTTTTGATTGGTTTCAGTCTGCATTGTTTTATTTTATTATGTGTGAAGGTATGGACAGCTATTTTGAAGAAAACAAGAGACATTATGGTAGCCATTGCTGATTTTCTCTTAGCTTGTTTTGAAGTCCTGTAATACTTTCATTCTTTTGTTTTGATTGGTTTTGTTTTGTTTTGTTTGATTTTGAAGAAAACAAGAGACATTATGGTAGTCATTGTTGATTTCCTGTTGTTTTGAAGTTCCGTATCATTTGCATTGTTTTGTTCTGATTTGCTTTATTCTGTTTTGTTTTATTCTCTTTAAAATGAAAAAATAAAGTTAATGATTTGAGAGGGGGCCAAAAACTTACAGCACTGAACTGAGGCTGCTGCATATGTAATTCAGAGCATGAATTTGGGCTCATTCTTAGCAAAAGAAGCACTTCTTCTTGTTACAGAAGAAGGAAGGAAGGAAAAAAGAAAGGAAGGAAGAAAAGAAGAAAGGAAGGAAGGATGGAAAGAAAGGTATCCAGGAAATCAGGTCTTTTAGTTTGATGGTGGGAAATTGAGAGCTATCTTCAACTGATAACTTTTGTTTCTTAGAGGGAAGAAAGCAATACATTATACAAAATGTTTGAAAAATGTTTGACATATATTGAAATAGATACAAATAATTTTTGCAGAATATTTTGTAATGTTTAGTCAGATACCACAGACAGGATAATGCAACTGGGCTTGTATAGGTGCACACACATGTTTTGACTACATCTGGCTGGTTATTAGTTTGGAAGGGACTCAGTGGCCCTGGAGACTGTAGAATGTATGAGTGAGGCCTCACTGAAGCAGGCTACACCAGTACAGAAAGATGGCAGACAGATGACTAGCACAGTGGTGACATTTTAGTAGGGATGGAAGACTGGACGGAAAACAGTGGCTTTGCTGTTCTGCCCTCTGCTACTGGGAATTAAAAGCCACCCTTAAGTCTCCTGTGTTCTTTCCCTCTTCCTGATATTTGGTTTTTGCTCAAGCCACACTTCTTTCTGCTCCTGCTCTCCTCCCCTTAACCGCTAGTCACAATTATGGGTCACATTTCTACTTCTCATTCTTTTTAGTCCCTCTCACAAAAGGCCACTTATTGAAAATATTTTTTCTTCTCTAATTTTTCAGTATTTCTATTTCCTCCTTTCCATGAATATTTTCTTCCTTCATTTTGTAACCACCTGAATTCTTCTCATTGTCTCACTATTTATTTGTATATAAAAGAAAAAATCTACATCTTTAGTGTTCTTGATCCTAATTTAAGTTAGATTATACTTTAGACCAATTTTATTAGTATGTGTTTGCAGTATATGGTAATTACGCCGATTTTGGGGAATTGGTACATATATGTATTGCATCTGGATCATCCCTCCCACCCTTTGTGCTCCCCTCTGCCTCTTTTCCAGATCCCCTTTCCATTCCACAGATTAAGGTCAATTATACTATTAAATGGCATCTTGCTTTATTTTAAATATTCTCAAATTTTATTACTTAGCGTTTAAAAAAATTACTGCATCTACAATGCAATATGTGTATGTCATCATGTTTGAAGTTGAAATAGTATTTTTTTAAAGCAAAGGCACCAGAAAAGGTTTGTTTGTTTGTTTCTGCTTTTATTTTTTTAAATAGAGCATCCAGTAACATTTACATAGAGTCTCTGTCAAACCATTTTGAAGACATTTACATATTTAGATTATTTAGAAAATTAGAGAGAATTGGAAAGTCAATAAATGTCTTCATATATATAAGTTATGGCATAGGAAAAGAGACTCAGCTACTCAAAAAAAAAAAAAACCTAAAGTATATTTTCATTTAAGCACCAAAAATGTGGGAAGCTTCAGAAAACCAGTTTTACTAGGTAGACTATACTTATTAAAATTCTGTAATTCAAAGTTGTTTTGCTGTCACTTGTAGGTAGTTAATTAACAACATGCATGCATTATTGACTAGGTACAAGGTACTTTCCTAGATTATCCTGGAAAATAACAGGATGTCCCACAGCCTCAGCTCATAAGCTTACCCTCTGAGAAGGAGCAGGTATAAGAAAGGAATTTTCTCTTCAAAAGTTGGGCGAAAGACATTTCTTCTTCCTTACCAAGTAACTGCTATTAAGCCACATTCACTAGAGTATCAAAAATTTAGTCACAATCAAATTTTGGTGGCCCTGCCTTCTGTACCCAGAGATAGAGACGTTTCCTACAGGGCTACACATTGTAGCCCTGTGTGTTTCTCTTTGATCCATGTTTTGTACTCTGAGTAACTACTTTGAAGATATTGATACAAAGTGTATTAACTATTGTTAGTCTTTAACTATTTTGTTATGAAAGCTTTAGTTTTTCATAAAATAATGAAGGAGACAGATTCCATTCCTTCACTGGCAAGCACGGAAATTGGGTTTTTTGATGAATTTCTGGGTTCCCAGCAAACTGAAGATCTCCATCATTTCTCAGTCTATGGTGAAGTGCTACTCTTTTCTCCCTGCATTTCCATTTCCACTTCCTCTTCCTTTTCATCCCTTGAGAGATATTTCTTTTCTAATAATTCAGCTTTACAGCCTCTGTAGACCAACCTTCTAAAAACTAGCTAATTCTCTAAAACACATAGGCTTAATTTCTTGCATGGAAGGGGTACAAAGGGTTTCATGGATTTCTTAAAGCAGCAGGAACCAGACTGAAGTGAATATCTCACTAAATTATCCTGCTGCATATGAATGCTATGGAAAATTTATGGAGACAAGGTATATTGTACCTTTTATTTGGCATTCAATCATGGAGCCTTTGTCAAATTTTTATTTTTAAAAAACTCATCTGTTATTTTCAAATAAGTAAGGAATATATTTTAAAACCTCTTACTGACTCAACACTTCACATGATATATTCACTAGTCTATAGATCTGTTATGACACTAAAAATAAACTCTATGCCAGCATTTGGTACAAGAATTGAAACATAATGCTCTCCAAAATATAACTTTGGAAGCAGAATATTTCTATAAAGAAATTTCTAGTTATCAGGAGCTGTCGTTCACCTTAGGGGAAGTGAACATCATGTTCAACACATCAACTCCTTCATAAAGTGAAAGTAAGGGAGCTTTTATATCTTCTCATGATACACCATCCAGATCTACCAAAAAAAAAATCTTTGCAATGAATGTATTTAAATCCCTTTGAGCATGATATGGAAAATTTTGAAAAGAGAGTATAGGGCTTTTGAGTATACATTTAAGTTTTTAAAAGTACTATAGCAATGCTCTCCAATTTTATTGTGTACACAGATACCTGGAGATGCTGTTAGCATGAAGATCCTCATTCTGTAGATGTGGAATGGGGCCTGAGAGTCTGCACCTACAACCAGCTTCCTGGTGATATTGATTCTGTGGATTTGCTGATGACACTGTGCTATGGTTTACATCTAGATGTTTCCCTAAAACTTCATGTGATCATAGGCAAGACCTTTGGAAGATGACTTGATTATAGGGCAGTATAATAGACTTGCTGTTGAGAGGTAGGGACTGATGGGAAGAACGGGGCATCATGGGCAGACCCAAAAGGTTATCTGTCCCTTTTCAGTTCCTCCCTTGAAGCTCAGCTTCCTGGCCAACATGACTTGAGCAGCTTCTCCTCTGTTATGCCCCTCTGTCATGGCGTGCTGCCTTGGAACTAACCTACCATGCAAGGACTGAAGCTTCTACCAGCTGTGAACCAAGTACACCTCTCTTCCTTTAAGCTGTGGGGATTGGGTATTTTGTCATAGCAACAAGGAAAGTGACTAAGACTCATCGAGGACAATGGTTGCAGAGAAAATTTAGTCAATACTTTCATTACTATAGCCCGTGCTGGTAAATTGTCTTTTCTAATATGACTGTATTTTTTATTCCAAAGCATATATTTTTCTCCCAAGAAAAAATAGATTTAAATTTAATTTTTGGAAAGTATTTCTTTTGTTGGCTAGATCAAGGTCATTCTTTGCATGACAGAAGAGAAAGAGACTCAGCACCGTTGCACAGTTGGGAACTGTCGTGTACAATAAAGTACTGTGTGTGACACATAAATTTGAATGGGACTGGTTGGCTGACTGTGACTTAAGGCTCCTGGTGCATCAGTTAACTGTGTTTATGCTGGGGCAGGTATGACGAGTTTTGGATGTATTGTTTTGAAATATCTATTGGACACTCAAGAGGAGATGTCAGATAAGAAAAGCATGTACCTTATTCAGTAATAAGATTTAGGCTGCATGTAGAGTGTGTATAAAGTAAAAAGAAAAGAAACTTTAAGGAATAGTAACAATTAAGAGAAGAAATGAAGAAAGGATAGCTTACAAAGGAGACAAAGATTTAAGGGAAAAATGGAGATTGAGTTCTCTAAGCCAAGTTAGAGAGTGTTAGCATATAGTAAGCTCTTACCACGTGCTTGTTGAAATGAAAAGCAAAACCAAGAAAATGGAAAACACCCTGAACTGAGTTCATGACCTTGTGCCAAGACCACTGAATTGTGTGTTTTCCATATTTTATTACGTTTGTCTTTATGAAGTACTGTCTCCTCTGCCTAGAATATGTCAGTCTACTCCCACCTTTTCCTGAGTTCTGTCTCTGTTCCCTGTCCCATTGTGTTTGAACATATTCTTTCTGGCATTTTGACCTTGGGTATTTATTCCTCTCTGCACCTGGCTTTCCCTGTGACCTGGACAATGCTGTTCAGCTTTGTCTCTGGACATTCTACTGGTAACCTGCTGGGCCAGCGAGTTCCTTTCACCATGAGGAACTGTAGATATTGCAACTGGTAGAAACCAAAGAAAACATTATATTTACCTGTCAGTAGATGTTGCTATCTCCTTTACACTGTAATGCCTTATAGGGTGGTGATTGGTGGTGATGCCCAAGTTCTAGCTAAGCCATGACCTGAGGTGTGGGGGAGTAGTCTGTGTGGCCAGAAGAAGTGGAAAGAAGGATACGCCATTGATTCCTCAGGAACTTGAGCACTAGTAGAACCAAAACCGCTAAATAATCAAGGGAGAAACACAGTGGGGTGTAGGCTATTAAAGAGATGAATCTAGAGTCAGACAAATTATTCACTCTTGGAAATGTTCCTTCTCCAGATCTCAGTTTTCTCACCCATGAAATGGGGATAGAGCACTTAGCATAGTTTGTGGCCATGGCCAAGAAAACATGCTAAATAAATGTTGTCAAAGTCAATATGTACATATGTGCACGTATACACTGTTTCATAAGTTACTTATAGAATGGAGTATGATACATGAAGGAGGTTATAAAGAATATCAGTCTTCTCAGAAAGAGATTGTGCATGAGCATAAGGGTAAATCAGTTCACATTAGAGACACTTCAAGTGCTGCTCTTTAGATAGTATTGATATTTGCCAGAGGAACATACCCTTGAAGTAATCTCCAGTATATATAGAATGCACATCATTTGTATTCTTTTTGTTATTTGTTCTTTGGAGATGGAACAAGGTTTTCCCCTATGCAAAGTGGTATACTAATTAAGACCTTTAAACTCATGTGAATCTTGTAACTACTGGGATCACCAGCTTGGGTGATACAGAGGCAAGAAAAATATCCAGTGGTGTCAGGTGTTCAGAATCAGTACCTGAATGAAAACTAGAAGATAAATAATAATTTGAAGACCAGGATATAAGTGACTATGGATAATCACTAAAAATCCAAGAAATTGTCTGGAAACTTATTTGCATAGACAAATGTCCTTATCATGATTCTTCTTTATTTGCTTATATATTATTGAGTGGCAAAATGCCAGTCCAAATGGAATATTTGCCAGCTTAAGGTTTATTGACTCCAATTTATTGGTTATAATTACTAACTTTTTATGTTTAAATGTTCTAGTGCTGACATGCTTGGGGAAAAATTGAGCCACAGCAGCGATTGCACAGCAAGGAAATCAGCAGCAGGGGAAAATTAAATACTAGGTGATAGTTTGAAGTCAGCAGTGATGGGAATGAGTGGGTGGGAGAGTTAAATTTTTAAGTGATTTAGCAAATGATGCTAAGAAAGTGCCACAGCATCATTTTGGTTTTTTTATTATAACAAATTGTAATTGATCACTTTTTGGTGTTCATGTAAGAAAATCACCTTACAGAAAATTTTCACTGCCATAAGCAACTCATAAAAAACCTTTTATTTAAAAAAAATACTCAGAAGTAGATTTCACTTTTGAATCCCAAGGTGCTTAAAAACTTTTTCTCTTAAGAATATATCAAAGAAGAGTCTCTTTTTTCCAGAACACACTAGAATTCTGGCAGTAATCGTTAGAAATAATGAAATCAGAGAGGGACATTTTCTTTGTCTCCCTCGGATGGTAGGTCACCAAGCAGAGGTGTCAGAGGATGGATTCATTTATTCGTTTACTTTTGTATCTTTCTAATGAGAAAATGAAGGCTATACTTTCAGGGATCATTTCTATAGTATGTTACTAGAGAAGTTTCTCTGATCGTGTAATGAGAAAATGTATATTATCTTTTCAAAAAATCAAAAGGAAAGGCAGAAAGAAAAATGCCACATTATCTTCCAAGGTTAGTTCTAACTTGCTTCTCATATATTTTGAAATCCTATCCAAAAGACTTGCTTGCCTGAGTGATATGAAGAACATTTCTCTTTACTTCTGCTTTATTTCTCTGAGGAAGCTAATATTAGAGCTTGCAAGTAATATGAGTATAAATTCTTCTACTTAGGCTCATGTTTTAAAGTTTCTTCACTTTTATGAGTTTAGTTTCTGCTGTATTTATCTACTTACCCTCCATCCATCTGTCCCTTTGTTCATTCATTCCTTATTCATACAAGCTTTAGAATTCAGAGATCTCTGCAGACTTTTTTGAGTTTTTCCTGATAATTTCAGAGTTATTTTCTTTATACTTCTGGAATAAGAATCCAAATACAGCATATATTATTTGAAAATATATGTGTAGGGTGATTATAGTTCATAATAATATATTATATACTTCAAAATACTTAGAAGGGGGAATTTTGAATGCTGTCACTGCAAATAAATCATGCTCAAGGTGACAGATACGCTAATTATGCCATTTGATTATTAAATCATGTATATGTCTATTCAGACATCATGCTGTATCCCAGAACTATGTAAAATTATTATGTGTCAATCAATAATAAAGGAAAATAAATTTACAAAAACATGGGAAATGGTGGTTTTTGCTTTAATATTATTCAGGCTGAGGCAAATTTTTGTAAAATTAAGTACCTATCAGTACCTTGTCACCTTTTCACTTCTGCAAGTGGGATGGTTTACACATCTGAAAGAAAGCCGAAGTAAGAAGCAATCTGTGACTGGTGTTTGGGGCTCCTCCACCTCCTCCTCCTCCTTTTCTCCCATGGTGGCTGTCTTGGCTACTCTTTACTCGTTGCTGAGACAAAACACCTGACACCCCAAAATAGGGAAGGAAAGGTTTATTTAGCTTACAGTTTTTGGAGGTTTCAGTCCACAATCAGCTGACTCCAAGGCAGGGTGGCATGGCACAGGGATAGCACTTCAAGGCAGCAACTGAACAAAAGCAGCCAAAGTAAAAGGAGCGAGAGCAAGCCTCTTCTCCTCCTTTATATAATACACAGGACACCCCCGCCCCCAGGGTGGGTATAGCATTCACAAACATCGTTGCCTTCCTTTGCACAGGATGAGGATGTTTACAAAGTAAGAACCCTGGCTCCCTGCTGAGTCTCTCAACTAAACTTTTGGCCTTCTCAAATTGACACAATGGCCAGGTAAATGCTTATGCTCTACACCCCAGGATGTAGAGCTGCTGCCTTACTTAAGTAAGCTGCTAGACTTCTCAAGTTGACACAATGTATAAACCCTAACAGTGGCTTAATGTCAGTTCACCAGACAAACGTGCCTTCTTGTTCCCTAAGACCTAGTGAATAATCCTGGAACTTTTAGCAACCTGTACTTTGCTTTCACAATGCTCCTTACAATGGATATTAAATGTTTATTTGGCTGATTTTTTATTTAATGCCTGTCTTTTCCATTTGACCACATGTTCTTTGTGGCTGGCAGGGCCATGTGTTATTTACTGCCCTAATTCTAGAGCCTATTCTAGTGCCTGGCACCTAATGTGAGGACTCTGTTGAATAAATTATTAAAACATTTGAAGTAGCCATTCCAAAGACATTAAATTTTACTTAACCACTGATCAGAAAAAGAGTATGTATTTAATTAACCTTTTAAATTTGTGCACAAAACTGCATATGCACTGCATATAATTTTCTAAAAATCATAAAGTAGTGAAATGTAGAGAAATTAGAAAAAAATACAGTCTTTACTCTTTTTAAAAGAAAAATTGAAGGCCGGGGGAAACTTTAAAGTAGAGAAATTATAAATTAGCTGGAATAGTAAAGTCCTTTTCTTAAACAGTGAACCCAACTTGCTTTTAAAACTTCTGAATGAGTATATATGAAGAGTAGTTAGGCTTAACTGTTTCCGTATTGCCAGTGATTTGATAGATTATAGAAACTCTTCCCCTTAGGAGCTGTTGTGTTTTCTCATTGTAAAATGTGATTAGCAGATGTAAACAAATAAGAGCCTTATTAATCTTATAGGGTATAATTATGGTTGTTTATATGTAAATTCTTTTATGTTCATGGATTGCTTGTCTTTCATTTTAAATAAACAGGTCAGAAATCAAATGCCATTACCAATTTGATTGAAATCATTGCATTTAAAAAAGACTAAAGCAGGGCATTTATTATTTTATTTTCCAAAGGGAATTCTAAGTTAATTGGCCTAGTTTTAGGATTGAGATTTTCCAAACCAAAACCAGACCAAAATGTCTTAGTGTAGATTTTCAGCCAAAAGTATTTGGAAGCAAGTTGTAAAAAAAGTATTATAGTTGTCATTGTTTGATTGTCTGATCATTTTTTTATGCCTAGATCTCGTAATTTGAACAACTACTTCTAAGATAACAATATGTAATGTATTAACTAGTATTGATTTCTTACTTTTTTTTGAAATTCTGTATTATTTCTACCCTTTTTTCTGTTTTGCTTTTTAATTAAAATAAATCAATAAATAAAATTCATATTTATGAAAAAGAAGTATTGTAGTACAGCAAACCAAAAATCTTCACAGTAATTCATAAATTTAAAATGTCCAGTGATCAATACCCAGCAATACTGGGCTCTTAGTTTCTGTTCATCCCTTCACATTCTTTTCTGTTTTTATTTTGCCTCCTGCTTTCTGCCTGGGAGGCTTCTCTGAGCAGACAAGGCTGCCAACAGGTTTTCTTGCCTTGTGGCTCCCAGTGGATTCTGCCAGAGACCTGGTAGGAGGTCTGTCTAGGGAGAGGTCAGAATATAATTTCCTTGCGGGTCTACCATGGGCTGGCTGTGCCCTCCAGGGAAGACATTGTCTCTCTCATTTCCGTGGTGTTTATGACTCTTGTTTTCTGGAGCTGCTCCCTCCTCTGATCCTTAGAACTCCCATGTGGTGACTGCCATCTCTGACTCTTACTGGATTATGGCTTTCCTCTGCCATTCACCATTCACTGACCTACCTTGACAAGAATCCCCTTTTGGAGACTCCTTGTGTTACTCTAATTCCAGTGTTACATTTGTTTTCTTTTCTCCAATTCATATTATATCCTTGAAAACAAGCTAAGAAAATGCTCTCTTTTACAATAGACCATCTGAATGAATTGTTTGAAAACAACAAATGACTTTGTAAGTGTTATACTTTCAGACACACATTGATTAAAAAGCATGCTCTTTATGTTTTAAAGAAAGCTTTCCTCCTGTGACCTGATCTTTGTATTTTCTGCTGAAATTTCAGGGTCACTGTCATTAGCAAACTGTCTTTGAACATTTTATCCTGCAGTGAGAATGGCTTGCTCCTGTCATTCCAGTCTCTGGTTGACTTTGTTAGTCCTGTGCATTTGTGAAGAGAGAGGTTCCAGTGAAGGATGTGGTCTTTATCCTGGTGCACAATGACATTAAACTCATGATCTTCACCCTCTTGACAGACTCAGCTGTACTAACTAACACAGGCTGTTTTGGTGTGAGCTTGCATATAAAGCTTTGCTTAGTCCAAGTGAGCTGATGTAGGAAGAGGATAAAATTGTAGAGCAATGAACAACGAAATCTCTCTTGTTGTCCATGACCTCTACAGTTTCCATTTTCAATAGATTCCTCTCCTATTCTTCTGTTAAACTTCATCATGCATCATAAAGCAAAGGCTTGGGTTTTACTCTAAGTCAAATATTG